>JASAMW010002391.1:0-113752 GCA_030247985.1 Epsilonema sp. ZAB3_2 | reverse complement strand
TAGATCTTTTGAGGACGAATCGAATGGTATGCTATATGTGACCTCAACAACGCAGAAGGCATTCTTTCACCTGTCTGTCGCGTCCTTAAGTATTGCTGAAGCCAAACATAAAAACAGCCAACTTCGACAGCTCATAACTCGAGAACCAAAGCGAATTTTAAAAATCTAAAAAAAGTCTCATCGAGAGTAGAGTGAGATCTATCTTTTGGTATACCTACCAGTCATATCTGGAAAAAATCCAGGGAGGAGTATGCTGGCTAACTTTGCAACTATTTTTACCACAAAATCGCAATTTTTAAGGATGTCAGAGGCCTCAAACGCAAAAAGTGCTTGGACCACTTTCCCAAGATCTTTACATTTCCCATCTTTTAAAAAAAAACCGAGCTCGATCCCCACGACTCGTTGAAAAGTTACGGTGGGAACAGTTTTTCAGTACATAAAAGCGTGACATCATTCAAAAAATAGTTTTTTCGCCCGCACGCCCCAACCAGCAGGCCGATCGAGCTGAAATTTTGCCAGCAGATACGTACCCATAGGGGGCATCTTCGTGCAAAATTTCAGCTGAATCCGCCTCTTGGCTCGGGAGTTATGAGCAAATATGTGTTTTTATTTCTGTCACTCCTATTTACACATGACTAAGTAAGGTGGGACGCGGCGGAGCCTCGTTCGTGAGCCTCTCGAGGTTCCGCTATCGCGTCTACCTTGATCACACTTATTATTGCACAATTTTTTGCACCTTTACTGCTTACCTAACTCTTTGTTTGTCTCTCTCTGTCAGTAATCTGCTAGCCATGATGTGAGGCATTAGCGAATCCACATTCAAATCTTGAACGAAGTGTGGACGAACCCTGTCCAGCAGCTGCCGATGTGCAGTGTGCATACCCACGTTTTCAACTTGTGCCATATTTTGCTTCAAAAACGACTACAACCACAAATATTTATTGATTGAGCATCAGCACAAGAACGCTTTACAATACAATACTTTACATAGTTTCTCAAAATTTGAAGTGAAAGAAGACAGTTGTACCCCTGATTGTGATATCAAGGACGGAGCTTCACAAGACAAATACTGTAGGTAGGCCTTCCTTTTCTTTTTCGCTTTGTAAAAGTATACTATATGTGCCAGCCGGCAGCTAACTTTTATTGAGGTGCTTCCAAGGTGCAAAGATTTGTCATTTGTTTGCTTTACAGGTGTGTGTTTTGTGTACTTAAGGTCTCAATGCCCTGTTTCGGAGCCAAATTTGAGGCTTCCTCGTAGCCGTTATGTGCAAGATAAAAGTGATCACTTATCATGTAAATATAGAACAACCCTTCCTCTACACGTACACCAAACGGCAGCGCCAAAGCTCTTGTATTCGGCGCAGTACGACACGCCGAAGAACGCCCCAAAAACCACGCGATTTGGGTGTTCCGAAGGAACCACTGGGTATTTTTCAACATGCGGCACACCATTCAACGCGTCTTGACGAGAGGAATCGATCGGTACCTGCGGCGCCTCTCTACGTTGCCTCTACGCAAAGTTATCCAAGAAAAACGTGTTTGAAAAAGTTATCGTTTCAATCAAGAATAGCGCCACGGAGAGGCCGTTTCAAGAGGCGCTCTATGGCGCGTCAAAGAGATCGTGTAACAAGCTTTCGATCGATATCTTGATCTCCTCTCAACTCGCTTTCGTTGGCTCAGGAGAGCCTGGACTAAATTTATCCAGAAGTCCATGCATAGACAGTTGTCCCTGCATAGTACAAAGACGAGCGCAGAGAGCGCGACTGGAGCGGAAACAGCGAACGGAAAACAAGCAGACGGATGATCGTATGGTGTCAGGAAGTGAAAACAGCTGGAATTAGATATCACCAGATACTTCACTAGTAGTACAGGAGTCCACGCTCAGAAAAACAGGGCATTGAGACCTTAAGACGATCATCGGGCCTTGTGTCGTGTGTTGTACACACATGCTGTACCTAGAGTATATGCAAGAATAATATAAGCTAACAAGAATGAAACACTTCACGCTAAAAAACGATTGAACCCTGCCGCATTTTGACTCGATTACAATATGCGAATAAAACAATAGTCGAATATTACAATCAAGGAACCTTCATTAGAATATACCTATATTACAATGCAGGAACGTATAAAACAACATACGTATATTACAATGAAGGAAACGCTAAAACAATAAAACCCTCTATTCTAATGAAGGTTCCGTGATTCTAATAATCGACTATTACAATGAAGGAAAGTGCATTACAATGCATGCTTTATTTATTTGATGAACCTGTATTCTAATGCATGAAAGTGTATTCTTTTGCAGGAAACGCTATTGTAATAAAGGAACCTTCATTCTAATGCACGAAAATACATTGTTTTATAGGATTTTGCAATAGGCAAAACCTTCATTAGAATAGAGGGATTGATTGTTTTAGCGTTTCCTTCATTGTAATATACGTATATTGTTTTATACTTTCCTGCATTGTAATATAGGTTTATTCTAATGAAGGTTCCTTGATTGTAATATTCGACTATTGTTTTATTCGCATATTGTAATCGAGTCAAAATGCGGCAGGGTTCAATCGTTTTTTAGCGTGAAGTGTTTCATTCTTGTTAGCTTATATTATTCTTGGTATATGTATATACGGCACACAGATACTGTACGGTATTACACGCACGCCGCTGTACTAAGTATGTACGTATAATTAGAGATGGGCCGAGACTCTCGGTCTCAGTCTCGGTCTCAGAAACCTCGTCATTTTTGGCGATCTCCGTCTCGGTTTCGTTCGGTCTCGACTTTAGAATTTTCAAATTCTCGGTCTCGGTCTCGCAACTTTTAGGGTCTATTTTAGGCGAGACCGAGACTAGATTGAAATCGTGATTTCACAAGCTATTTTATTCATTTTCGCTGAGATTTCAGCTGCCTATCATGAAAAAATTTTTCCTGCAGGGCGACTTTAGCCAAGTAATGTAGCAAATAGAAGTCAACCACCTATTCACCACTGTTTTTGCCATTTATTATTTTTATAGAAAACGACCATCGGAAAAAATGAAAACGAAGTTTTGGAGACCATAAGTTGAGACCAAAAACGAAAACGACCATACGTTTTTACAGTATATCAATACGGTACTTAGTCTGGTCTCGGTCTCGATCTCGGTCTTGGTCTCGGCAAAAATTCTAAGTCTCGGTCTCGGTCTCGGTCTTGTTTTCAGCAACAATCCCGTCTCGGCCCATCTCTACGTATAATGGACGTTGCTGTCATGCCGTCTTGCCGAAAAGTTCAGTAGCAGCGTGAGCGTAGTAAGCCGAGAACATACAGAAACAGAAGGGATGGACAACGGTCGACAAAGTATCCGATTTTCGTCCTAATAATTAATTTCCTCATCATAACTGCCAACACTGTAAAAGCTGCATAAAACTGAATTGGATGTTGTGCAATAAGGCAGTCGATACGATTGTTTGCTTTACAAGTGGGTGCATTGCATACTGTGCTTTATCTTTTATACTGAATAGTTGTGATGTCAAGCGATAGCTTCAAAATACGACAGATATGGAGCAAGAGTGTGCTAGGGCAGCTAGAGTATGGGGCAGGGAAGGGTATGGAGATGTATGGCATAGGGTGATGAAATTTCACGTACATAAGGGTGAAAATATGAAGCGTGACTCCTACACGTTCACAGTGGCCCGCTACAGACGTGCTCCGAGTTTGCTCCGAGCGAGTTCGCTCCGAGATCGCTCCGAATTCGCAGCGAATTCGGAGCCTAATTCGGCTGTTCACACGTAATCATTTTCCCTCCGTACAAACTCGGCGAGTTTTTTCGGTCGTTCACACGTAATATTTTTTGCAGCAATAAAACACGGCGCGCTTCGTTCCACACACGGAGAAAGAGAAAGTATGCAACTTGCCCGCGCCGCGCGCTGTCCGCTGCTGATAGCCAACACGCCACATACAAATGAAACAACAAGCGCAGCGCTCCCTCTCTCTGTCTTCGGGAACGGGGAAAGGAGCGAGAAGAGAGCGGACAGCGCAGCGCAATGATAATGATATACTGTGTTTGTTGCGTTCGCCTGCTGCTTGCTGTTCCTTGAACAAAGGAGAGACCTGCGATGACTTCTCTCCTCATATTATGCTTGCGTACATTGCACTGCAGGTTCTGTGCGGTCTATAATGATTATGCCATACGCGCCGCGTCGTAAATTACTGCTCTGTTTCCAACTTTTTCGCTCCGAGATTCCTCCGAGAAGGCTCCGAGATGGCTTCGAGAAGGCTCCGAATTCGGAGGAAACTCGGTGGTTCACACGTCTCCGAGTTTGAAACTTGGCAGTTCACACGGACGTTTGGAAAAACGGAGCGAGTTCGGAGCAAACTCGGAGGATTTACATGTTGAAGCATAGTCAGGGCTCCGAATTCGGAGCGAATTCGGAGTTCACGTCTGTGGCGGGCCAGTGCGTAATAATTTCCCGCCAGATCCCACTTTAACTTTTTACACATTGTAGTTAGGAAGTCTTCGCATCATGTAATCCGCTACGACCATCATGCCAGCCCAGGCTTCTTTTGCAACAGGGATGATGTAACGAGGTGGTAGAGCGAACAACCATCCCTCACTAATTTCCAGGGCGAAACTCAGGGTGATGTTCGGTCCTTTCGGATTAACAGCCCAATCCATGGAATCGCCAGAACATAGATCTGCAAACCGAATGATTATGTGTCAAGAGGTCGAGTCAATGCGTTGACACTGCGTCAAGAGATCGAATGTATGTGTCGCTTGGTCGAGTCAAAACTGGCTGCGTCAATTGATCAACTAGGTGAGCCAACAGGTCAACAGCCATGAGTCAAGGGGTCAACTGACTGCGTCAAGTGGTCGAGTCGGCTTTTGCGACAAAAGGTCGAAACATCAACGTTACGTACGAGTCTTGTGTATCGTTATTGTGTGACTTATCTTTGAGAAAACGTGTCTCAGACAAAAGTAAAAAAAAACGGAATAAACATGTAGCTGAAATACATACTAGGTACGTATATGTACAGTCAAGGTCGCGCGTGCACCACAGTCTCGCGAAAAAATTGCCTGTCGCGACTACACGCGTGCGTGTCGCGACAAGATGCGTGCGTGTCGCGACAAGATGCGTGCAGGTCGCGAGCAGATGCGTGTCAGTCGCGTCCAGCACGAGTGCATAACGCGACAGAAGAAAGAAAGATGAAACGCGAAAGAACAGAGCAGGAAAGAAAAAGGCAGTAGGCCTAACAAGTAGAGAAAGTCGGCCAGTAAGAAAAGCAACAGTACCAAATTGCTTGTCAACAAACAAAACAGCAATGCTGCAGGGAAAAATTGAATAGAATGACATTTCAAGACATATGAGCACAAGAGAAGCAGAGCTCATATCAAGACATTTCTCTTGTGCTCATATGTCTTAATAGAGTACACCCGCGCTAAAGACTATTCCATCATGTCTTGCGTCTAGAATGACATTTCATTCTTTCTCCAGCATCCAAGACAGTTTAGTCATCATTTCTTGTTCACAAAAACCGGCCTTCTTGAACATGCATATGGTGTATTCTGTCTAATGAGAATGGGCATGGGCCTTTGACTTTCTCTGCGTTTGCATATATCCAATTCATGCAGGAGTATATGTAAACTGCGCAGCACATGAAACGCCCCAAATCCAATCTTCTTTTGCTGGACAGACTATAGTTAGTGCTCATTCACAGAGGAGATATCGATTGATGTTCTTGCCATACAATGCATACATTTCACTGATACACTTGCTTCTGTTTGTTTGTTGTTTGTTTGACTTGTTTTGCTAGCTATCTGGTTGTTTTGTATTGTATTGTATTCCAGCCCTCTGCTTTCTTCAATTCTTGACCAACCATGGTAGGCCTCACTTTCATTCATTTCTCCTGCGTCTCTTTGTTTTTCGCTTCGTAGCTATAGGAGTCCTTGCCATGCTGCACGCGAGCGGACGCGACACGCACTCAAGCAGGACGCGACTGACACGCATCTTGTCGCGACTGGCACGCATCTTGTCGCGACGGGACGCGAGATTGTGGTGCACACGGGAACTTGACTGTACAATGACGTGAGATGCTTATTCCTGACCTACCAGGTGAGCCTAAGCCTCAGCCGGTGAAGCCTAATCCTCAGCCTAATAGCCCAACCCTAAGCTTAAGCCTCAGCCTAAAGTAAAGCCTAATCCTCAGCCTAAGCTTAAGCCTAAGCCTCAGCCTAAAGTGAAGCCTAATCCTCAGCCTAAGCCTAAGCCCAATCCTAAGCTTCAGCTTAAGCCTAAACCTAAGCCTAAGCCTCAGCATAAGCCTAACTCGACCTGTTGTCGCACCCACTTGATGAGTTGACGCACCTGTTCCCTGGTTGATCTCTTGGCACATGGAGTTGATCTCTTGTCGCAACTCTGTGCTGAGCGCTCGACTTTTTGACGCACGATTTTTCGCCCCACCTATTCAACCTTGACATACCCCAGTTTTTCAGGGTCGACCTCTTGACGAACTCGATCTCTTGACCAACTACCAACCGAATAATGCTAAATAGAACTTTTGAAGTTTAACCTGTAGAAGTTTCTTGCTCGTATTATAATGTGTAAAATTCCCCTACTTGATGAAAATTAGCATACTGTATTAACGCAATAAAGACGAACAAAGACGCAAAGACGAACACTCGTCGCCCCTCTTCGACCTTTCCACTCGCTCATTAAGGTGGGCGAGCGGAAGGTTGTCTACGAAAATTTTCGCGGATCTTCGAATTTCGATTTCATAAAACCCGAATTGTTGGTTTTTGTAAAAAAAAACCCCGATAGGTTGAGTTCTATTGTTCTACAGACGACGGTCAAGCCAAGCCATTCTTCCCTGTACAGGAGTTAACCCTTAGCGAGATTGGATCCCAGGTACGATGAGATCGTACCGATCTGACATCAGATCGTGTCAGATCTGACACAATCTGACATCAGATCGTGTCAGATCTGACACAATCTCAGTGAGGTCTTGTCAGATCTGATACGATCACGCGTGGGCGTGTCGCGTCTGACATGCCATGTCAGATCTCCTCAGATGGCGAAAAGAAAGAAAGAAATAGGAAAAGGAGAAGCGGCGCGGCGTACGCGCGCAGGAGAAAAGGAAACTGTCGCTTCCGGTGGACGGAAAGCAAGCTCAGTGAGTGACGATAATGCCAAGCAATGGAATATGCAAATTCAGACCACTAGGCACAGTGCGCACGGTAGTACCACAAGATTGGCAAAATGCGGAATACATAATAGCAGGGTACAGTGAGTTAGGTACATGAATACGTGCGTACCCCGTTGTCAACGCACACATAAGCAGGGTTAGCAGGGGTAAATGTGGTGCGGCGCTCAAATTTACGAGATACGTCCAACGTGCTCGGCCTCGGCGTGAAATGTCTGTGGCTATCGTGTCCATGCTTGGGCAGGGTGAACGGAAAGCAAGCTCAGTGAGTTCCGATATGCTGAGCTTCGCCAGAATATGCAAATTCAGACCAATGCACAGCACTTCTACGCATGACGTCCGCATGACGGGAGAATTGCGGTACAAGTTTGAAAGTGCAAATAGCAGAGTACATTGGGATTGGGTCAATTCGGACCACACTGCAGTTCGCGCTCAGAAGGGTAAAATGGGATAAATTCGGAGCAAGTTTTGAAAGTGATAATACAGGATCTTTCATAGCGTGGCAGCAGTTGTTACATTTTTAATTTTGTTTTTATGTTGAAACTTAGACGTTTTGAAAGTGTAAAACAAGTTTGCAGTGGGGTAATGTGGACCGTGTTTTCAAAATGTGAATGCAGGGTATGCAGGTAGGCATGTCACCTGAAGTGTCGCTCTATTGTAGTTTCGTCCAAACTTTTTCGCAAAAATTTTCACAAAAATGTGGTTTTGTGCACCTGAGACCTCGTGCACTTACGCGCCTTTTTGACACTGGAATCGTGGAAATTTCTTCCACTCATAGGTACGGCTATGCGCAGCTGAATTCGCGCAAAATGGGAATACAGGTACGCCGGCTTGGGACACTTCAAAAGCATGGCCCAAATTTACCCCTGACTTACCTTGTTTTGCGTTTTCATACGAATGAAAATGGAAATATCGTCCACACTTACCCCACTGCACCCTGTTATTTACACTTTGAACTTTTTGTCTGTCTAACAAACGTTTTCTGAGTTTATCGCATTTTATTCTGTGGTCCACATTTACCCCTGCTAACCCTGCTTGTGTGTGCGTTGACAACGGGGTACGTACGTATTCATGTACCTAACTCACTGTACCCTGCTATTATGTATTCCGCATTTTGCCAATCTTGCGGTACTACCGTGCGCACTGTGCCTAGTGGTCTGAATTTGCATATTCCCGTGCTTGGTATTATCGTCACTCACTGAGCTTGCTTTCCGTCCACCAGAAGCGACAGTTTCCTTTTCTCCTGCGCGCGTACGCCGCGCCGCTTCTCCTTTTCCTATTTCTTTCTTTCTTTTCGCCATCTGAGGAGATCTGACATGGCATGTCAGACGCGACACGCCCACGCGTGATCGTATCAGATCTGACAAGACCTCACTGAGATTGTGTCAGATCTGACACGATCTGATGTCAGATTGTGTCAGATCTGACAAGATCTGATGTCAGATTGTGTCAGATCTGAGAAGATCTGATGTCAGATCGGTACAATCTCATCATACCTGAGATCCAATCTCGCTAAGGGTTAAGTTAAAATGGGTAAGTTAAAATGGGTTTTTTTGGTACTATTCCGGCGCTCCACTCCACACATTCCTTGTTAATATTACTTACAATTCAGGAGATCCGGTACTGATCCAACTCGGTACTTCGTGCCATTCACAGCTTTTATAGCATTCACAGCATCCCATGAAATTTTTTTCTGAAAAAATTTCAATCACATGGATCACAATAATGTTCTCCAATATGGTTGTTCCGCTCCGCCCATGGTCAGGAAGGACCACTTGTTTCGAGTTCGAGCTTATAATCTTCACTCTTCATTACTTGAGCGGGGGAGTGGGCAGATGGACTGCAGTATAGGCTCTGCGGATGGAATGGAATGGATGGACCACGTTTGTACTGCGAATGGGCCGCAGCAGACAGACCATGGGTGGGCCACTTATATTGGATAGACATACTGTACAAGAGTTCAGTCAGAAATTACATAGAACTGTAAAGCATCGTGTATGGATTCCTTCGAAAATTCCCTCGTGTATGTATACCCCCTATTTGGTGACTAACGATTTTTTATCCCCCTCCAACCAAAGTTTTTAAAACGCGTAAAACGCGCGAATAAAGCAACATAATAAGCCATGTTTGTTGATGATTTGACACATACGTATATTTGCTAGCTAGCTTGACCTCGTGCTCGTGTATAAGCCCCCTCGTGTATACCCCCTCGAATCGGTGACTAACGATATTTATCCCCCTGTATAACCCCGGCCCGGGGTTATACAGGAAGCTTTACAGTATTGAAGCTAAACTTTTTCATTCACCAATTCGTCAATGTTCTTCGGATACGGATACGTATGCTTCTTGTACGCATACGGCCACATCCACATGTTGCCATAGGAATGAACAGATAGAAATGCCTGCAATTTCTCCTTGTGAGACGTCAACCACTTGGCCATGTTCCGCACTTCGATCTCAGATTCCGCTTTCGGTCCGCAGTACGTTTCGGCGCAGGGAGTATGTGAAGCTCCAGGCTCTAAAAATCGACGACAAAACAGTGCGCTGGATTGGCACTGGGAAGAATGTAGAAATCTAGGTTTTCCACCATTTTCCGGTAGCGACGGTTGGAGTGGTACTTTGTCACAAGCTGTAAAAAGATCATATTTTCTTTCTTGCATAAATATTGCTAAATTACAGTATGCATTGTACAGAAATGCCTCATTCAACGTTCATGTTCATAATTAAAAGTAGGTATACAATACAGTATGTACCTCATTTATAATGCAGGGCTATGGATAGGTATGCGCAAGGGGGCTTTTGCGCCCCAAGATTTTTTTTGCGCCCCAAAATTGGGCGGCTAGGGGCGCAAAATTTCCACCTGACTTTTTGCAACTGGTTGCATGGGCGCATGCAAGATGGGCTCGATTTCCGCTAGAACCGCCAAATCGGCCTCTCCCATGTTTTCTGAGTCCACTACAGGGTCAGGAAGGTTATGGTGTACTGATTACATGCATAGGTAAGTACCCTGTCACTGAGTGCGCTAAAAGCCGGATTTGAATAGTTTCTGATGCTTGGAAAATGAGCGATTCTACTCGCAATGTTGAGAAAATTTTCCCACGGGGCGCTGCCCCCTGGACCCCCGCTGGGGGCTCTGCCCCCAGACCCCCGTAGCCTCTGGCGCCTGGGGCTCCGCCCCAGACCCCGATGGCTCGCTACGCTCGCCAAAATTTTTGCGCCCCAGATTTTCATAGGCTATCTATAGCTCTGTAATGTAAAGCGCTGTTGCTGGTGCAATCCATTCCCTCGCGTGAATTCCAGCTTCTATCCAAATTCCGCGCTTCTTGTTGTCTGGTTTATGCTTTCCAATCTAGAACGAGACCACAGTTCGGTCACAACATACTGTAATGTTCCGTAGATAGCCCCATGGGGCTATACAAATGGTAAGCACCGATTAGGGGGGGGGGGGGGGGGCTAAACACGAGAGAGGGGTTATACACGAGGGGGCTATACATGAGGGCATTTTTTATTTGTAACAAAAGTAAGGTTTTTTGACCTCCTGAACTCGTTTATGGTGGTTATTTGACACGTTCCAGGCTCAAATTATCAAAAATGCAGCTTTCAACTAAAAAAATTGCTAAATTTTTGCTACTAAAAAATTTTCCTCGAAGACATGTCACTGGTAAAATGATCAGAATTGTACAAAATGAGGTGCAGATAAACTCCATGCATCAAAACACCTCAAAAACGCTGTTTTTAGCGCAAAAACACTTGATTTCCCTTACTTTTCGCGGTTCGCAATAGGGGCTATACACGAAGGGCAAATGACGTTAGTTGCCGATTTGGGGGGCTATACACGAGGGGGGTTATACACGAGAGGGGGCTATACACGGAACATTACAGTAGTGGACTGTGGACTGCTTGGCGTTTGAAGCTTGATCGCGCTTACCTTTATCATGACCATGTCTCGACGTTCATGTGTTTTTCCAATGCTGGAGACATTCGCAATATCTCGGTGCGTTTCGGCCAAATAATGAAGCCATTGGATCATCTCAACTCAGAAAGAATCACGCGTCACCCACTGCCACCAGCATGTAAAACCATGTACGTATCCAAACAATCATGTAAAGCATGTATCCAAACCAAAGTGCTCAAAAGACGATGAGATGAAAATGAGAGTTCGACATTCAAGTTGACTGGAATATGTTGTACATATACCTCATCATATTTGTGATACTGGTTCAGAGGAAAATTGAATTCTTGATCCGTCGCCTTTAATGCATTTTCGGCTTCAATTTGTTTCATGTCCTCCTTTTCCTTGTCGATAAGACTGTAAAACATGCATTTTAGAAAAAGCAGGAACTTTACGCCACACAGCTGTCATTCTGTACTTTTCTTTAGCGTAGCTTGCTGTACTTACTCTTGCACATTTGCCTTTATCGCTATGGACAGTTTGTAAGCTTATTGTGGTATAGATGGACAGGCGCAAATCTCTTCCAGTACATAGCAACGGTTTCGCGTGTACAGGGTGTCCCGAAATAAACCGGCCACCTTTCCGGGCATGTAACTCTGGAACGACACTTGAGATTTTCATGCGGTTTTTTTTATCTTGTAGCCAAGGCTTTAACTGAGATCTGTACAAAATTTTAGCTTCGTACGCCCAGTGGAAGGTGCTCAAACACCTTCTTTCTCCGGCGGTCAAAAACGAGGGTTTTTCTAACTGGTAGTGCCGATTTAGTGGTCTATTGTGCATGGGTCCAAGACATAATTAGTCTCGTAATGAAAAAGAAGTCCCAAAATGCTAGGAAATGTGAATCTCACGAAGTAACCCCAATTCCACCATAGCAAACGCATGGAACAGGGTATCTTGAAAAATTAAGGCCGAATTTTTCTCCATACTGAAGAAAAACGTCGATTTTGAACTTCGAGATTCAAACCGTCGTAATTTCCGAAGTATGTGGACCAAATACAGTAGCTGAAATTTTGTACAGATCTCAGTTGAAGCCTTGGCTACAAAATAAAAAAAACCGCATGAAAATCTCAAGTGTCGTTCCAGAGTTACACGCCCGGACAGGTGGCCGGTTTATTTCGGGACACTCTGTATAAGACCAAGAAAGTGTCCGAGCAGTGGTTGCGGTAACGTGACAGCAATGAAACTACCAAGTTGAGCTGCAGCCGCAGTAACAACACATACTGTAGGTGTCAGGAAAAGTTTTGAAGAACAAGAGCGGCGTATGTTTGTTGACCATTCGGCTGATACAGTATCCTATGTACCTATCCACTTTTATAATCCGAACATAAATATTTCAGCCATACATCTCAACTCTCAACTCAGCATGAATAATATGAGTACGTATACAGGAGAGAATGTGATTGCGATGAGGTGATTGTCAGCTCCTGGGGAACAGCTCGTTAATTACTGTTCTTTACTGCTTTCTTTGCGGTGCAGGAACAAGAGGGGCAGCAAACGAGGCATGCATAAATGAAGAACGCAGCAGCTGCCCCAAATTGTTAGCCGAAAAAGTGCTATGTGCAAAGAAACCCCTGGGTCGAATCACAGATAAATTCAGTGTTTCAAAAGTGCCGATAAATTTACTGGTCTTCGATACATTGAAAAAAAAAACAAAAAAACACAGACTGAAATTTATAGCAATATAACAAAATAATAAATCAGCAACACGCTTGTGCCTTGTGCCGTGGGCTTGTGCCTTGCCTTCCTCTTTTATATGCCTTTTACATCCTGCCGATGTACGCAGGAGTAATGTGATTTCCATGTAGGGTACAGTGGGGTAAACCCGGCCATAGGATAATTCGGCCACCAGCAATTCTCACTCAGCAGCGATTTTTGACAAGTTGTAGTGAGTCGATTTCTGAAACCCATGGCCGGGTTTCCCCCACGGTTCCATAATTACGTAATTTTTGCAAAGTAATAAATTTTTGCCACGATTGTGTCTTGTCTTGTCTTGTCTTGTGTCACCATAATACTGACACTACGAGCTTTATTGCCAGAGTGTTTCATCGGTGAACTGAGCATAATTCACCGAGCATAATAGTATAGTGAGCATAATAATAAATAGACCCATAGCCAACTCTCTTGCCAGACTATAGGGTACCCTACAAATTGATGCATTCTTTCCGCAAATATTTATGTGAAATGCTGCATGCTGATTTGTAGAGTCATACTGGCGTGGCGCGAGCTCCTGCCTCAACCGGTCTCCCTCCTACTGCTGCAGGTGGCTCTACTATGATTAACAAATTTGGCTTCAAACGCGCCCTTCCACCTCCACCACCAACCAATCAACAACAGCAGGGCCCACATCAGCACCAAGATACTACCATGTCCTTGGAGTCATATGGAGCGTTTGCGGTAAGAGATGCGAGCGGGGCGGTGGCTCAGGTGGTTAGAGAGGGAAGGGAGCGTGGTGGGTCCGGGTTCGATTCCTGGGGAGGGTTTGCCAGATGGGCTTGTAGTTGTATGTAGCTAGATAGAGAGAAGAGACGTGGCGTATAGGGTATCGTGGGGCAAAACCGTCCATGGGGAAATCCGCCCACCTATCTATGGCGCTTTTACCCCCCCCCCCCCCATCAAGCCTAGGCTGTCAAGTTATGGCTAGAAGGGAAGAAGAGGCAGAATTTTTCCGAGAATTAATTTTCGAGAGCGATGTTTTGAATGGGGTAAAAGCGCCATAGGTGGGCGGTTTTGCCCCACGCTACCCTACATACATAACGTACGTAAGTAATTATAGGTAGTTGGTATGTTCTTTCTGTTGGGAAAATAATGCAGATAGTGTTGATTTAGTTTCAGAAGGAGATCCATTCCAGACATGATCACTTGCAGAGCTCCTACATCGGCAAGTAGAACAGTTTCGAGTTTCTGGTCCATGGACAGTTTGGCATTCATGTACTCGTGCTTTTTTATGTCAATGCGAGCTCCCGATGGGTTGTAATTGTACGAATGCGTTTACATGTGCTCGTGCTGAGTATTATTTCACTGCGTAAATACTGCACTGTAGCGTACCTTCCTAAATTATTGCGAGCGGAGAGCACATGTTCTGAAATTTTTGACGGTTCAGTATGAGTTTCACAGAATATCTTTTTTTATCATTGAGTGATAATAATGTGCATAGTACACTGTACATAGGGCGTTTGGCATGTTTTTGTACAACCATAATTAGGCACAGCTTGTCGCATGAATTTTATGTGCGTTCTCAACTTCGCTCAGGTCAGTTTACATTGAGCAGAAGGTGCTGTAAATTTACTGTTTCTCTATCCAAACTCTGCTTTGCTGCTATTTAGGTACATGTTCGATGGTTTTCGGTTCTTTTTTATATGCGCTGTACTTTACGTTCACTCAGCATGTACTGTAGCTGTACAATTATGTGAAAGCAGATATGCCAACCTACATCCAGCAAGCTATACATGTATTGGCCTTCCAGTAGTAAAAACGTTTTTATCGTTGGTTCACTTGAGCAGAACCAATGGCGAATTTCGGTAGCGATAGCACACCACAGCACCGCAAAGTGACGCCAAGATCGACATCGCAAACAATGACATGCAGCAAAAAGCTGGTCCAGTGGAGACAAAGATCGCGATGACCACTGATAGTTGATGGCTCCTCCTCGTTGTGATGGGTTGCTGGACGGGCTTCCACTACTACTGGTATGCTCCAGTTGTGAACATCAGTTGAGCGAAGGTCGGCTGCAACAAAATTGGATGCCTATGGTGCGGGGGTAATTCGGGCCAACCCGTCCTATCTTGTATTGGTGGAAAGTGCACAGTAGGGTACTGTGGGGTAAAGCCGGAAGCTTTTCTGAAGTTTTCGCTTCAGCAAATGAGAACATATGGTAGCTCATTTGAAAGAGGAGAGTTCAAGGAATCGATTGTTAGAATAGTCTCACGCATAGAGAAGAGTGTAGTTTACGAAATAGAAAGGCCCCGCGCTCGGGCCGAGGAAACTGATTGTTACACTGCAAGCTTGAGTGACGTAAGCATACGTACAAAGTCGCATAGAGAAGCGTGTTAGGAAACAGAAAGGCAGGACGCGCTAGCGCAGCGAAAGTGAATCATGCGAATCAGAATGAATCAGCTTGTTCACAAATCACAACTGCCAAGAGTTTCTCCGGATCCTTCCGCTCTTCGGACAGCAAGCAGCTTTTTGCTTTCTGTGAGCTGAATAGTCACGTGACTCAAACATCCTTGTCGCTTCTTCTCAAACATCCTTGTCGATATTTCAAAAATCCCAAATAATTCGGGCGAATATCTGCTAGGGATGGTTTCTTTCGTTTACACACTAAGTCCTCCATTCTTCCCCAAAGCAGAATTATAGATTTTTGGTCTTACTTACGTTTACGTGTGTTTCGGTTGTTGCGCATAGCCTCCCGCTCAGGGTGACTTGTCGACGAGGGTCATTTTGGAGCAGAGAGGCGGCCCAGTCGGAGTAGTCAGTCGGCCGTTGTCGGATCGTCCGCAATCTGGAGCACCGGGCCCTGTTTCCACACCGACCCCCGATTCCGGACCATCTTCATGACGTGCCGCGTTCCGCATGGCCATAGCCGGGCCCCGAAAAGGGGTGAGAGAATAGGACCGAACGGGAATCGAACCCGCTACCCTCGGACACAGCTGTGGACATAGGCACCCCAACAGGGAGGGACCGGTCTGGGGACATTTGTCTAAACTCGCCGTGTATACCTAGAACTAGTTTAGTAAAAGCCATAGGATCTAGGATGCCAGCAATCCAAGGATGAGCAAAGCGCCCCCGGTTCCACATGCCCCGGATCGGCACAAGCGAAGAGAAAGCTAGCCAACAGGAACTGTAGGTACGTATATAATACATAAGTAGAGAGAGACTCACACCGACACCAACCATAAAGGAATGACACACGCCGTGAAGTTTCATTGCGACCAGTTTATTCGTCACATCCCGCGTCTCCTCTCCCTTGTCAACCTCAATAATAAACAACGAACAGAAAGTCCAACCAATCAGCTATAGATCGGCCTACTTATGTACAGCACAGAGTTAGAAATACACGTACGTTACATACGTACAGGCATATCGAGTAAATAAATCGATACGGGCTGTTTACACTCTATTGGATGGTGGAAATTCCGTCCCGGAATTTAGAAAAAAGTACATATAAACTAGGTGCGTTTAGCAAGACTAAGATATACGATTAGCACTAATATGAATGGAAAGTTACATAGTCGCTGCCGGCATAATCCTCCCAAGACAATACGGGAATGCACAAACACAATATCGTACACAAATAAGAGTAACGTACTGAATAATATTATTAGTTAGCACATACGTATAGAAATAGATGGACACACGTCGCACGAAAAGTCACTTGTCAGAAAACTTAAGAAGAGGCGACCCCTGTAGGTAGGTACTGGCAACAATGCTATGCTAATAAACGTCTACCACTAAATGACGATACAACGACACATAGAATACTATAGGTAAAGTGAGACCCGAACAAATGAGACCGCACCAAAAATTTGGGCCCAGAGGCACGTATGTAGCTGCTATGTTACCATAAAGGAATGACACACGCCATGAAGTTTCATTGCGACCAGTTTATTCCTGCTCGATCACACAACACAATGTCCTTATATCGTCTCATCCCGCGTCAATCAGCAATAGATCCGCCTACTTATGTACAGCATAGAGTTAAAATACACGTACGTACATACGTAAAGGCATATCGAGTAAATAAATCGATACGGGCTGTTTACAAAACGAATGGAATGTCCTAGACTAGAAAAAATCTGACTCAAAACAACTTTTACGCTAACAGTAACCGGTTGCAGCAGCATCAAGTATTTCTTCGCTGTGATATTTACAAAATGTTTCCGTGTGAACCCCGCGAGGTGGCGCTGAGCTCGGCTCGACAGCCAATGAGTGCATTGCGCACTGACATGTGCAGTGCAGAGACAACCAATCAGGGAGGTGCTGCGCGCCAGCAGCGTCCTCTGGTTTGGCGGAAATATCGATTATCGATCGATTATTGGTGATCGGCTGATCAATCAAAAAGCGAAGAGCTTCTTGCCGTCCTTGGGCTTACAAGCTTTTGCAAAACTGAGAGTGTAGAGCATCACAGACAGACACACAGACACCGACTGCTCCTATTTGTACAGTAAGATTTCGCTTGACCGAACAAGCGGCCTCTAAAAAGCTGTTAGAATTTTCTTGACTGGATAAAGGGGCGTTTAAGAAGTCGATGTCATTATTCTAGAGGATGAGTGTTATAGTGGTACTAAGAAGACATATGTGTATGTACTGATGGTTTCATATCTGGCTTGTCATTACTGAAATACAGGGTGTATCAGAATTTACTCGCCGGATGTTTGTGCTTATAGCTCCCCATCTGAGTGTCACATTCAAATGTGGTATTTTTGCGTTGAATAGCCAAGGCTTCAACGTTGATGCAGCCAGGCCAACAGGAAGCGGCTCAAACAGCTCGATTTCTAGGTGGTTGGGATATCTTATAGAAGTACATAGTGGTAGTCTGTACTCCATACAGACTACGTGGGGACCTACACCATGGGAAGCTAGGTGTACCAGGGATGAATTGTTTTACTGTAAGAATTGATAACTCTTGCTCTTCCTAGATAATGCTATTTTTGTGATTTCTTTCTCTACTGCCTGTTATTTATATGAGACTATGATACAGAAATCAGTCTTGGTCTTGGTAAAATTTAGTATATACAGAAGGTGCTTTTGCGCCCCAAGAATTTTTATGTGCCCCAAATTTGGACAGCTAGGGGCACAAAATTTTCACCTGACTTTTTTGCAAGATGGGCTCGATTCCCCTAAAACCTCCATAATCGGCCTTTCCCATGTCTATTGGGTCTACTACAGGGTCAGGAATGTTACGATGTACTTACACCTTTCTATGTGAATATGTATGGCTTTGTACTTACATAATGCCGGGCTTCTTGCATACTGTAGGTACCCTCACTGTGCAATAAAAGCTCAATTTGAATAGTTTCTGATGCTTGGAAAATGAGCGATTCTACTCTTAAAACAGAAAAAATTTTCCCAGGGGATCCACACTTGGACCCCCACTGGGGCTCTGCCACAGACCCCATAGCCTCTGGCACCTGGGGCTCTGCCCCAGACCCCATTGGCTAGCTACGAGAGCCAAGATTTTTGCACCCCAGATTTTCATAGGCTATCTATAGCCCTGCCAATATAATACTTGAACTTGACCCTCTGAAAATTTTTTGCTTCACATTATTTGATACCCCACTACTACTTACAGTAGTACAGTATCTGATAACACTGATATTCGCCTTTCGCGATAACGTAATTTTTGTGTACTCCTAGAGCGCGCGCTTTAGGAGTATGTGGCAGTTTTTGTTTTCTGCCACGTACTCCTAGAGCGCGCGCTCTAGGAGTACGCAAAAAAAATTTACTACGTGGCGAGTTTTGGTAGTGTGCTAAAAAGTGCAAGTTAGCTAAGTGCACTGTGAAATCACGCACAGCGTTATCGCGAAAGGCGAATAATACTTCACCCTTGAAAAAAGTTGTTTTACAGTATCTAATAACACCGATATAAAACTTGACCCTCTGAAAGTATTATTTGCTTTACAGTATCTGATAACCTACTACTACTTCCAGTATCTGATAACACCAAAATAATACTGACCCTCTGAAAATTTTTTGCTTTACAGTATCTGATAACCCATTACTATCCCCATCGGGGCTCAAAAACACCTACATATTCTGAAATGATGACGTCACACTACATTTCTTTATACCCTACCCTTCTTCATCACACACACTGACAGAGAGGTATGTATGTCATTTGTGAACATGTGCTGCGTGAAAACATCTACTATTCCAAAATGATGATGTCACCCTACATTTCTTCATACCATTCGTGAATGTTTTCATCATACCCTTTATGTTATTCATGAATGTTTTCTTTATACCCATTTTTCATTTCTGAACATGTGCCGCTGTGGGAGTTGATGACATCACACTACATTTCTTCATACTCTTTGTGTCATTTGTGAATGTGCGCCACCGTGGGAGCGCTGCTTTTCTCACTCTCACTCTCACACATGCTTAGGACACATGAATCAATCTTCCGCAGCACAAGTGCAACTAATGAACATGCAACTAACCAACACCAATGAACACCTCTCCTATTTGTAAAGTAGATCTCACCGCAGTCACCAATGCTTCTCCCCTCTGTATTATTGCACAACATTTCATAAACCAATGAAATACTGCCCATCCATAACAAATAACTGCGCAGACTTGCACCTTTTACTGAGTTACATAATATATGGAAACGTCATTCCTTGACTGCTCGCCCCACTCGCACCTGCTTGCCCCCCCATGTTCAGTAATTACATAACATGTCAAAATCACTCCTTTTGTCTTTACTGTAGCAAGAAAATTTTTGAATCAGAAGCAACGTTTTTTACTCAGCCTACCTAGAGATAATTTTTCGGACCTCCTCTACCCTTATTGTTCAGACCTCCTCGCACATTACCATGACCTCTCTGGCCCACTCACCATCCCCTCAACTTTCCACTGGGATACTTCAATGATCCAAAGATTAGAATCCTTACTGTACCCATGATGGCTTCAGTATGGGGTCAAATACCTCTCCGTATACCCACCATGAAATTGACATTGCATCTACTAACAAATAGGGCTTGTGTGTGTGTGTGTGCGTGCGTGCGTGTGTAGCCAGAAGACATTCGATTTTTGATCTGATCAGTCAATCATCAATAATACATAGATCAATCGATATTTTAGTACTAAAACGCGCAGATTCACTCACATTCACTCAATTTTGAAGCAATAGCATCGACCTATGGCTCATTCCAAAGCTTATTACCCTAAGGGTGCTAGGAAGGCCTTCGATTTTTGATCTGATCAATAATCGATCAATAACTGATATTTCAGTACTAAAGTGCGCAGAAACGAAATGATGCAGGTTTTGCCGTGAGTGTTTGTAAATGGTCAAGCCTGAAATGCACATGAGACTAAAGTGGGAGATGCGCAAAAGGTTGCCAGATCTGCAAAAAGGTTGCCAGAATGCTAGATGTGCAAAAAGGTTGCCAGACCTGCAAAAGGGTTGCTACTAGAGATGTGACGATATATTGGTATCGGTATCGAAAATCGATAGTATCGAGCATTTTTTGAACTATCGGTATTGAAAATTGCTTTCCTTCTACTATCGGTATCAGTATCGTATCGAATTTTCTTCTTACTCCTACTATCGATATCTGTATCGGTATTGAATAATCATATAAAAAATCGACTTTCGATAGTAATTTTTTCTACATAAATTTGGCCATGCGCGAAGCAAGGGCATGTCGATTTTGGTGCTAAGTTTGTGGTGTAGTGGCATAAATTAGTTTTTGCAGTAACTGCAGTCATACTAGTATCCATGACTTACAAAAGTAGGCAAAGGCAACTAGTGCTAGATACCTAGTAGGTGTCATTTTGTAGGGTACTATGGGGTAAACCCAGCCATAAAATATCAATCGATTCCCTCAACTATCCTATTTCAAATGAGCTATTTGACTATTCATTTTGCTGAAACAGCAAGTTAAAAGAAGATTAGGTGGTTGGATCTGCCACATGGTCAGGCTTACCCCACAGTACCCTACACTACATTTCATTCATAATACTGTAAATCCAGAAATTTTCGTACTCTTTTAAATTTCGTACTGGGAGGGGGTCGCCTGTTTCGTATCCATTAATTTTCGTACAGGATGATGGCTCAACCATGTATGAGCACAAAAAATTGCATGCGTCACCGTATGAGCGAATGTACTGTACGTACCAAATGCATTGATTATTCTACGTACAGTACATGCATGTACTGAGAGAGGATTGAACGAACGTACAAGGGAAGTGGCACCATGGTCTTGTACAGAATACAAAGGCCGTGTTGTGTGGTTTCTGGGTGGAAGTAAAATTTTTGGGGTTCATCATTGTAAAGTTCGTATCCATTAATTTTCGGACAAACTTTTTTGTACGAATTGTACGAAAATTAAACGACAACGAAAATTTCTGGATTTACAGTATACATTGGTGTGACTTGTCCCAGATATGGCCTAGCATTACTGTTGTGGCTTTACTATGACTACAGTAGTATTATTTATTATGTTAGTACAGTCATACCCGAAAGTGCCTACCATTTACTAGGTATTTATTTACTAAAATGGACATTGCTCTTCAATTATTTATTTATTATGTCAGTACAGTCATACCCAAAAGTGTATTCCTGCTCCTAACTAGTAAATAAATGCCCATTGCTTTTCAAAATACAGTGTTACAAAACTATCGGTATCGCTATCAAAAATCGATAATTTTTTGCCCACACTATCGGTATCGGTATCGATTTTGAAAAACTTGCAACTATCGATATCGGTAAGGAGTTGGCTTGGTGAAAAACTATCGATATCGGTATCAGTATCGATTTCTGCAAAAATTCACTATTGTCGCACCTCTAGTTGCTACGTTCGCAATTTTCACCTGATGATGTGCAAAATGGCTGCCAGATGTGCAAAACGGTTGTCAAATCTATGTGCATACAGGGTTGCCAGATCTGCGATTGATTTGCCAACTCTGCGATAAGGTTGCCAGATGAGCAACTTGTTGCCAGATAGTAGTATGTGCGGCTTTCTTTCTAGGTACTCTCCATCACACAACTATAGTCCAGATCAGCACCGGATCTGGATCCACCCGGAGCCACCCCGGATCCATCGGATCCCCCGTATCCGCAGCCGTTGGATCCGCAGCAGCCGCCCCGGATCCGTCGGAGCCGCCGATTCCGATCTGACTCCGGATCTGTGGATCTGGAGCCGCCGCTGCCGCCGATTTCTTGCATACTTGTGTGATGGAGGGTTCCCGTGTCTGACATTGTAGCATAGTGTAGTACACGTGTGTAAGTATTCGCATCCGCCGCCGAGTGCCCTCGCTCTTGTTATGTAAACACAGTGGAACCGTAAACAAGTGGACTGTCCAGCATAACAAACAACTGTCCAATGTACGCCTTCTCCTTCTCTCATGAGCTGTTTACTCTGCACATGTGTGCAAGTTTTTATCTGCTGTGCATTCCCTTGTGCTCGCGCTTTTTTGCTGGATTGTTTACTTTGCACCTTCGTGCCAATTATTACCCCAAGTTTGACGTTTTGACATTGCGACTTAAGGTCTGACTGCGCGTGCTGTCTGCGATTTTTGGCACCACCCTAAGTTTGACGTTTTGCACTGGGTTTGACTAACTTGGCTTAAGCTACACAGAATGTGCAGAATAAACCGTATTTTGGACTGACTGAGACCAACAAGTGGACAGGCATCATCAGTGGCAACCAATTTGCCAAACCAACTCTTGGAAGAATGTGAAGGAAGAGAGAATCCTTCTTATTTACTGTTTTTGTTGTTATGTGTGCTTTGCGATTTTGAAGAATTAAAATTTGCGAAAAAAATTATTTTTACAGCCTTACAGTATGCAAAGTGGTTCATATACAGCATGCATACATATGCTACACACACACACACGCACGCACGCACGCACGCACGCACGCACGCACGCACGCACGCACGCACGCACGCACGCACGCACGCACGCACGCACGTACGCACGCACGCACGCACGCACGCACGCACGCAAGCATGCACACAAAGTTACCATTTCAATTATTTTCACAAAATGACTATTTACAGTATGTACACATGGTCAACATTTCAATTATTTTCACAATTACTATTTACAGTATGTAAACATGGTCACCATTTCATTATTATTGCATTCAGTATCTTGCTGTCTTGTCCACTATCAAATGCTGCTTCATACAAATTAGAATAGGCTTGTGACCCACGTCTTTTCACCATATCCAGTAGTTTACAAGCTTTCTCTGGTCTGCTAGCCAATGCCTGTATAATTTCCACGTGATGATCAAGCAGTAGATTATGGCGATTCAGCTCTGGAATCAGAGTGTCAAAGTTGGCATGATGCCAGAAGACCATTATCAGTTCGTCCAATGCCTACTTTCTCTTCCATTCTCAGTAGTCCTATGTAGCTACCTCCCTGTCCTTGTTGATAGTCACCAGTGATTTGAATTCTGCCACAAAAATCCCAGTTAAGGCTTGGTGGGTTGGCTCCACCATTGGAAAGGATTTCAAACTCTATTGCTCCACCATTGGAAAGAGGGGCTATGGGACTGATTTCCACTACAGAATCTTTCGTCAAACAGTCTTCTGTGATTGGTTGGTCAAAGAGTTGAGTCTTGATGTTGTGACAAATTTTGACTGGTGTCGGCTTCACTCTTGTCTGGTGCACAGGCATGGTTCAAATTACAAGTTTAAACCATTTGTAGCTTCTCTTCAATCCAGTCTTTTTGAGTGGTGCTTTCTTTTTCTCAATTTTCTTTGGTCTTTTTTCTTCTTTAGTGTCACTGGTCAGAGATAATTTCTGTGTTGCTGGAAAAATTTCCCGAGTTTTTCTTTCACTTGATATGTTGCCAATTCCAAAACCTGAACTCATGACTTTCATTCAAATGAATGGCAGCTGGCAAGGGAAGCTCTCTCCTATTTATAGAAAAATTGCCTGGCGTGGAGTGAGTGCTGATTGGCTGGAGATAAGTGAGGAGGCGGAGCTTGCTTGATGGACCATGGATTCAAGTGGCTAGCGTAATTTATGATGTATAGCCCTATCAAAAACAAGGACATTTGAAATTTTGTTTGCAACTGGTGCTGAATGTTGGAGAGGCTTCATAATCTCTTCATTAGCACATCTGGTGTGCCATTGTGTTAGCTGAATCTGAATAGAGTTTATGGCATTAGAGGTTGTGCATCATAAAATACACTAGGGAGTAGCTAGCTACTCATTTCAAAAAGTATAAATAGGGCTATTTTGTTCTCCAAAGTGTACAACTTTGAAGAAAAGAGACCAATCACCCTCTGAATCACACATGATGGCTCAAAAACTGGTCCTTATCCCAAAAGATGAATATGATCATCTGCTGAAACGTGCAGCTACAGAGACTCAGAGAAAAGTCACCAGTCAAACTGAACCAAAACTGTTGGAATCAGCAAGCAGCACCAAGCCATTACCACAAGCTAATGATACTCCTCAGCTGAAACCAGAAGTGCCCCATCCAAAACAAAGAAGAACCTCTGGATTCCAGTCACTAGCCAGACAGTGGCAAAGTCTCTACAAATAGTTCACGTGTCAAAGCTTGCTCCTTTCAACTTGTGTATATAAATCAATTTTTCAAATCAAAGCTAAAATGAGTTTCATTCCATTTAAATCTGCCACGTTTTTTGTCAAGCCAGAACCGATTGGTGGCAACGAAGGGCTACTGCAGCTCAGATGTTATCACCCATTGCCATATGCATTGGACAATACGAAAGAGGATATCTATCTCCGACTGTTTGGATGCTTTTCCACTGCTCAATCCAGCGATGATGTTTTTTACATACACTCCAGTACACTGTATGCAGTATGCAGTCTCTGTGAACCACAAATTGTCGGCAGTCAAGAGTCGCTGCAAATTCTGGCCACCTTGCCACCCAACATTGCTCATATGGAAACTCTTGGCCATCTGCGCTACTCAGCGCCCTATGTTCAAATGCGACCGGGCATGCACCACCATGTGGAAATCTCCATCAATGAAGAAGACAATGAGCCTTACACTTTTGGAATCAAGCGAAATACTGCACCCATTGCATTTCAAGTTCAAATTATGAAGATGGTAGTGCCGTGATGCCACAATAAAAGATTGCAGAAAAATTATTGACATGTTGTACCGGGATGAATCTAACCTTGAATTAATATGCACGTACGTACTTATGTATGTACTTTTTCATAACAGAGTGAGGTAGTGTAATAGTGGTTTTGTGAAATGGTGATCATGTGTGGTGTGTGTGTGTGTACATGATGCTGTATATATGAACTAGTATTGTAAACAGTTTTTTGAAAATAAATTTATTAAAAAAATAGCAAAAGTGTACAAACATATGCAAACGTGTGCAAAAAAATGTAAAAGACAATAAAAAGTGTGCAAAATATTCAAAAATCTTCAGAATCTGTCCAAAAAGTTTGGAAAAACTGGCAAAAAGTGTGTAAAAGCACGCAATTAATGTGCTAAAGTTTGCAAAAGTGTGCAAAAAATGTGCAACAAGTATGTAATGGTCTGCAGAAACATGCAAAAGATATGCAAAAAGTGTGAAAAAGCATGAAAAAATGTGCACAAAATGTGCAAAACCATGCAAAAATATGTAAAAAGATTACAAAAAGTATGCAAAAGTGTGCAAAAAGTTTGCAAAAGTTTAGGAAAGTATGCAAAAAGTGTAAAAAGTATGCAAAAATGTGAAAAAAGTATGCAAAAACAAGCAAAAATGTGTAAAAAGTATGAAACAATATGCAAAAGTTAACAAAAATTTGCAAAAAGTATGCAAAGGTGTGTAAAACGTATACAAATTGTGCAAAAACATGCAGAAAATGTGTAAAAAGTATGTAAAATGTGGAAAAAGTTTGCAAAAAGTATGCAAAGGTGTGTAAAACGTATGCAAAATTGTGCAAAAACATGCAGAAAATGTGTAGAAAAGTATGTAAAATGTGTAAAAAGTTTGCAAAAAGTATGCAAAGGTGTGTAAAACGTATGCAAAATTGTGCACAAACATGCAGAAAATGTGTAAAAAAGTATGTAAAATGTGTAAAAAGTTTGCAAAAAGTATGCAAAAGTGTGTAAAACGTATGCAAAATTGTGCAAAAACATGCAGAAAATGTGTAAAAAGTATGAAAAGATTGCAAAAAATGTGTAAAAGTATGAAAAGATTGCAAAAAGTATGCAAAAGTGTGTAAAACGTATGCAAAATTGTGCAAAAACATGCAGAAAATGTGTAAAAAGTATGAAAAGATTGCAAAAAATGTGTAAAAGTATGAAAAGATTGCAAAAAGTATGCAAAAGTGTGTCAAACTTGAGCAAAAGTATGCAAAAATGTCCAAAAAGTATGCAAAAAACAAGCAAAAATGTGCAAAAACTTTGCAAAAAGTATGTAGAACGTATGCAACAAGTGTGCAAAACATGAAAATGTAAAAAGTATGCAAATGTGTAAAAAGTATGCAACAAGTGTGCCAAAGCATGCAAAAATATACCAAAAGTGTTCAATAGTGTGCAAAAAGTGTGAAAAGTGATGCAAAAATGTGCAAAAAGTACGCAAAACACGCAAAAATGTGTAAAAGAGTGCAAAAATGTGTAAACAGTGTGCTAAACGTGCAAAAATGTGCAGAAAATGTGTAAAAAAAGTATGCAAAAAATGTGTAAAAAGTTGAAAAAGTTTACAAAAGTGTGCAAAAAGTATGCAAAGGTGTGCAAAACGGATGCAAAATTGTGCAAAACATGCAGAAAATGTGTAAAAAAGTATGTAAAATGTGTAAAAATTTTGCAAAAAGTATGCAAAGGTGTGTCAAACATAAGCAAAAGTGTGCAAAAACATGGGCAAAAAAGTGCAAAAATAAAGCAAAAAGTGTGAAAAATGCACAAAAAAGTATGCAAAAATGTTCGAAAGTGTGCAATCAATCTGAAAAAGGTAATACTGGACTTTGGGTATTCACTGAAGCAGACTAGTGTGGTTTGTGTATGCTACACATGTGTGTTTAGCGCATGAAGTGATAAGCCAGTCCTGTGTTAGAAATAGTCACTGCAAATGAAGTGCAGTGCTCAACTCGGGTAGCAGTGCTAACTTATGTTTTTAAGGTCTTTTTTTTGCACTATAGAGCATAATATGTTTGAAAAATTTTATTCACCATGTGTCAAAAATCATGAGTTGGTAATTATTGCAATCAGTAATTCTTTATCCTGACCAGCAACAACTGCTGAATCATACAATTGATTGATGATAGGATTTTGGTCCACGTGATTTCATGAGTTCCACCAGTTGGCGAGCTTTTTCCAGTTTTGTTGCCAGTGCATTTAGAATCTTTATGTGGTCATCCAGCAGTACGCCTCGACGGTTTCACTCAGGAAACAATGTGTCGAAATGGGCATAATGCCAGAAAGGCATTGTTAACTTGTCCAAAGCATGTCTATGTCTCTCTTCCATCTGTGATCAACTCTTGATCATCACCAATGATTTGAATTCATCTGGTCAGTGCTTGTGGTGTGAGCCTGAAGTCGGGGAAGATGGGGTAAATTTCCTCCAGATTTGTGATGGATGAAGAGCTAACATGTGCTTCTGCAATTTTTTTCTGGATCAGAATTTACGATAACAAAGAAAGCATAAAATTTTCAGCTTCATGATCATAAGAAACTGACATTTCAATCATCACCACTTGTTTATATAGTACTTCATAATCAAAATTATCACGTGACACAGCGTTTTTGCTGAGGTCAAACTTGGAGTGGTGCCAAAAATCACAGACAGCATGCGCAGACAGACCTTAAACGCGCGTGCAAAACGTCAAAACCTGGGGTAATAATTGGCATGTAGGTGCAAAGTAAACAATCCAGCAAAAAAGCGCGCGCAGAAGGGGTGCAAAATAATGCACAGCAGATAAAAACTTGCAGAGTAAACAGCTCATGAGAGAAGGAGAAAGCGGACACTTGTTTGTTCAGTGCCCTGTGCCGGACAGTCCACTTGTTTATCAGTGTTCCACTTTCTGTATGTGAACAAGAGCGAGGGCTCTGTGCTGGACAGTTCACTTGTTTATCAGTTCCACTTTGTTTACAATAAACAAGAGCGAGGGCTCCGGCCGGATACACTCTGTGGTGGATGCGAAAATACTCACTGTGCTACAATATCATAGTCAGGCACGGGGACCCTCCATCACACAAGTATGCCAGAAATCGGCGGCGGATCCACATCCATCGGCGGCGGCGGCTCTGGATCCACAGATCCGGAGTCAGATCAGAATCGGCGGCTCCGACGGATCCGGGGCGGCTGCTGCGGATCCAACAGCTGCGGATACGGGGGATCCGACGGATCCGGGGTGGCTCCGCGTGGATCCGGATCCGGCGCCGATCCGGGCTATAGTTGTGTGATGGAGAGTACCTAGAAAGCTGCACATACTACTCCAGATGCACACACAATGGTTGCCAGATGCATAAAAAGTTGCCAGATCTGCAAAAGGGTTGCCAGACATGCAAACAGGTTGCCAGATGCATAGAGATAATCTCCTTTACTACTGCGAAGTTGCACAGGGCCACTGGTGGGGTAAAAAGGGCTAATGACCAAACGCCAAGATCTCCTCACCATTCGATTCACTGTCTCACAAGCATCAATTTCTGCTAGATTTTGCCTCTAGCTGTGCCCCGAGATATTTCAATGTGAAGTTTTACTCTGCACAGCAGCATTTGCATTGCACTGCCATCTTTCTTTCAGCGACTTTTTGTGTTTGTTTTTCTCATCGCTCCCTGCTAAAACAAAAGACAAAACAAAAACAAAACACGATGATGAGAAAAACACGAAATGGCGCCAAAACAAACACAGAAGTCGCTCCCCATTACGATGACAAAACACGATTAAAACAAAAAAAACATAACACAACGATGGGAAAACAAACACAAAAAGTCGCTGGAAAAAAGATGGTAGCGCAACTCAAAACTTGTTGCCATGACAGAGTAAAATGAAGGGGAAGAGCAAACTTCAAATTGAAATACAGCATCTCATCTCGGGAGACAGAGCAGCTAGAAAGGCAAAATCTATAGTCGTCCCAGCCGCGTTCTGCCGTGTGCTATAAATATCTCCGGATCCAGCCATCGTAGAGCAAAGCAGTTAAAAATCTCTTGATAACTTTTAGCGGGATTGGAAATAAAAAAACCGCATGCATCTACATGCCCTCTGTGTCAAGAAATCGCCGATTTCCTTAAGTACGAAAAGTGTACTAAAAAGGTACACTTTTTTCGATTATTCCACATAAATGAACAATGCCACAAAAACTTTTTCATCAAAAGTAGCCTATCCTATGTAAAATTTGGTGTAGATTTCAAAAACAGCATCAGTGTTTCAAAAAAATTTAACCCCTAGTATATAATTTTGCAAAATTTGTATATTTGCCCATAGTGAAGGCGAGGATCGATTTTTCAAATTTATTTCGGTGAACTTATGCAGTTTTACATGCTGAATCGATCGCACCCACCTGTCTCAACGCGATTTTGCCTCCTCGCAGAGAAAACCCACTTGTACAGGGCATTTCGCAATAAATTGCGCGAAAACGTTGCAAAACACCCTGTACAAGTGGGATTTCTCTGCGAGGAGGCAAAATCGCGTCGAGACAGGTGGGTGGGATCGATTCAGCATGTAAAACAACATAAGTTCACCGAAGGAAATTTGAAAAATCGATCCTCGCCTTCACTATGGAAAATCTTTGCCACATCCGCTCTTTAAGGAAATCGGCGACTTCGCGACATAGAGGGCACGTAGATGCATGCGGTTTTTATTTTCAATCCCGCTAAAAGTTACTGAGAGATTTTTAACCACTTTGCTCTACGATGGCTGGATCCGGAGATAGTTATAGCACAACGGCAGAATGCGGCTGGGACGACTTTAGCGGAAATTGATGCCCAAGAGGTACTGAGTCAAATGGTGAAGCAATCTCAGTGATTGGTCGGCCGCTTTTGCCCCATGCAATGTCAATTGCATGGTTTATACGGAGAGACTTTCGAGCCCATTATGAAGCCGTCACAGGTACAGTGAGAATTCTAACCTGTGGATCATTGAAGTATCCCAGTGGAAAGTTGAGGGGGTGGTGAGTGGGCCAGAAAAGGTTGTGGTAATGTGTGAGGAGGTCTGAACAATAAGGGTAGAAGAGGTCCGAAAAAATTGTCCCTGGGTAGTCTGAGTAAAATACATCGCTTCTGATCCAAAATTTTCTTGCTACAATAAAGATGAGAGGAGTGATTTTTACATGTTATGTAATTCTGAACATATATGTAGATATGTAATTCTGCGTGGGGGAGGGGGGCAAGCAGGTTGGAGCGAGGCGAGCAGTCAAGGAATGATGTAGGGTTAGGGTGTGAGGAAGTACTGTAGGTATTTGTCCTATATGGGGCTATGCATAAGGGGGCTATGCATAGTATGCATAGCCCCCTTATGCATGGGGGGCTATACATAGGGCAATTTTTATGTGCCATTTTTTTAGGTCAAAAGCACGTGTTTTAGGGCATAATTGAAGTCTAAACAGGGTTATTCTAGTACAACATACCCCCAAGCAGCTTATAGGCATCTTTGCTTGGTGTGGGAGTGGCTATGGGTAGCTTATGACCCGCTTATGTAGGTAGGTTTAGGTACCCTACAGTACATATGGGGCTATGCAGAGGGCATTTTTTGTTTTGTCAATATGGGGCTATGCATAGGGGGCTATGCATGGGGCTATGCACAGGTCAATATGGTAGTAGACGTTTCCACATATTATGTAATTCAGTAAAAGGTGCAAGTCTGGGCAGTTATTTGTTATGGATGGGCAGTATTTCATTGGTTTATGAAATGTTGTGCAATAATACAGAGGGGAGAAGCATTGGTGACTGCGGTGAGATCTACTTTACAAATAGGAAAGGTGTTCATTGGTGTTGGTTAGTTGCGTGTTCATTAGTTGCGCTTGCGCAGTGGAAGATGGATTCATGTATCCTAAGCATGTGTGAGAGTGAGAGTGAGAGAGAAGCAGCGCTCCCACAGTGGCGCATGTTCACAAATGACATGAAGAGTATGAAGAAATGTAGTGTGATGTCATCCACTCCCACAGCAGCGCATGTTCACGAATGAAATAATGGGTATGAAGACAACATTCATGAATGGCATAAAAGGTATGACAAAATGTAGTGTGATGGCATCATTTTGGAATAGCTATAGTCTGGCCAATAGCAGTTGGCACCTGGACTCAAGGCGAGTTGCATAGTTTGCATGTACTTCTGCTTAATAGGAGTACACGAAGTGTGGACAGAAATCCGCATTTGTAAATCTATTTTACGCAATGCGCCTTGAGTTCAGGTGCCAGCTGCTATTGGCCAGACTATAGATGTTTTCAGGCAGGGCATGTTCACAATGACATACATACCTCTCTGTCAGTGTGTGTGATGAAGAAGGGTAGGGTATGAAGAAATGTAGTGTGATGTCAGCATTTCAGAATGTGTAGATGTGTTTCAGCCCCCATGGGGTAGTAGTAGGTTATCAGATACTGTAAAGCAACAAATTTTCAGAGGGTCACTATTATATTGGTGTTATCAAAGTCAAGTATTATATCGGTGTTATCAGATACTGCAAAACAAAACATTTTCCAAGGGTGAAGATTGGTGTTATTTGATAGTGTAATACTGTAAATAGTAGTGGGGTATCAGATACTGTAAAGAAAAATGGACCGGGACCAAATTGTTGCTAAAAATGAGACTGAGACCGGCACTTCGAATTTAAACCATGACTGAAACAAAATGTAGGAAAATTTTTACCAAGACCAAGACTGATTTCTGTATCATAGTCTCATATAAATAACAGGCAGTAGAGGGTCAGTCCACCTGAAACCTACAAAGCTGTTGTCATGATCATCTCCGATTTCTTTTAAATTTTGCACAGTAGTAGTACCCAGAGGGACTAGCATACCTGCCAAATTTCAGCGCCCAGCTCCTTGTGGTTCCAGTGATATGACCCTCCAAAGTTGGGGTTTGGAGCCACTTCGAGCATAAACAAGCAATCTTCAAACTTGAGTATCTCACCAACCAGCCAGAGGAATGGTGGCTTATGGGATATCATTTGAAAGCTATTGATGAGATCTTTCAGATGGTCTCGCAAAATTTTTCCCTAGCTATAACCCTTTAGGGGGTACAGGTGTTTCTATACTTAATCCTTGATTATCTCAAAATTATCATCTCCGATTTTGTTTTTGAGGTGATTTTTGGAAAGGACGCACCTAATTTACCCTATATGAAATTTTTTGTGCTGTTTTTTTGCCTATAAGCCTGAAAATTTGCGAAACTGTGAAATTTTCTACCTCGCCGCGAGCCATAGAAATCTGCCAATGTTGATAAAACTGGCCCTTTATGCAGTCACAATTCAGTTCTCAGGTAATTTTTTAATGGGGAACGACTTTTTGCTTTGTCTGTTCGTTTTTGCACTGTGTATTTCCCAGATGAGTTGGAAAAAGTGGAAAACTGTGATATATTCCTTCTGCAGTATCCAATATTGGTTGCACAGTAAAGGGTTATGATGATGTTTTCATGTATTTCGATGGTATTTGTCAAAAAATGAGCCCAAAAATTGGTTGAACAATGCTAAAAAGTCGTTCCCCATTAAAAAATTACCTGAGAACTGAATTGTGACTGCATAAAGGGCCAGTTTTATCAACATTGGCAGATTTCTATGGCTCGCGGCGAGGTAGAAAATTTCACAGTTTCGCAAATTTTCAGGCTTATAGGCAAAAAAACAGCACAAAAAATTGCATATAGGGTAAATTAGGTGCGTCCTTTCCAAAAATCACCTCAAAAACAAAATCGGAGATGATAATTTTGAGATAATCAAGGATTAAGTATAGAAACACCTGTACCCCCTAAAGGGTTATAGCTAGGGAAAAATTTTGCGAGACCATCTGAAAGATCTCATCAATAGCTTTCAAATGATATCCCATAAGCCACCATTCCTCTGGCTGGTTGGTGAGATACTCAAGTTTGAAGATTGCTTGTTTATGCTCGAAGTGGCTCCAAACCCCAACTTTGGAGGGTCATATCACTGGAACCACAAGGAGCTGGGCGCTGAAACTTGGCAGGTATGCTAGTCCCGCTGGGTACTACTACTGTGCAAAATTTGAAAAAAATCGGAGATGATCATGACAACAGCCTTGTAGGTTTCAGGTGGACTGACCCTAGAGAAAGAAATCACAAAAATAGCATTATCTAGGAAGAGCAAGAGTTATCAATTCTTACAGTAAAACAATTCATCCCTGGTACACCTAGCTTCCCATGGTGTAGGTCCCCACGTAGTCTGTATGGAGTACAGACTACCACTATGTACTTCTTTAAGATATCCCAACCACCTAGAAATATGATCTACTCGACGAATATACCATGATAAAGCAAAGAGGTAATTTTGGCTAATTTGATCAATTGAAGACAATTTTTGTGATGTATTCATCAAAATATTGAAGGGGCATGATAAGAACTTGTGAAAAAAGTCGCTGGCACATGAGGGGCAAATTGGGCCTACTAACATCCATATCTCAGCATACAGGAGGGGTTAAATTTTAAACTGGTCAGCAACTTAATGCGGAAAGTTCAATATGTTTGGAAAATGGCTGCTGGAGCTTAAAAAGGTGTCTAAGGTACATTTCCAGAAAAGTACTCTCTAACACAGGGAAGCTAGAAAAAATATGAATAGTAATCCATGTGGACTATCTAGTATTTCAGTAGTGATAAGCCAGATGTGAAACTATCAGCACATCCACATAATGTCTTCTTAGTACCACTATAACACTCATTTTCTAGAATAATGACACCGACTTCTTAAACGCTCCTTTATCCAGTCAAGAAAGTTCTAACAGCTTTTTAGAGGCCGCTTGTTCGGCTAAGCGACCCTAACACATGAACTAATAACTAGTGAGTAATAACTAATGACAACTTAATACAGTTTGAGCATTTTCTGAAATTTTCTAAGAACTAGAAGGCATCTTTGAACTATGATATGCACAGAAAATATCGAGCTAATATTTCAATACTTTACTACCTGGGGATTTGTAGTTTCTTTCGAAAAGAACGTTGCATGCACTGTATGTACGGTATGTATGCATGTACGTAGTGTAGTACTGTATGCGTGCGTAGGTACTAGGTGGTATGTAAAGGTAAACTAAGGTCACGCAGGGTTCGTACCAGTACGTACAGTGTGTATGTCAGAGCAAATTCCTACTACCGGACCCGGAACCCGCGGGTATGTACATACATGGTTTCAAAAGCCGGACCCGGATCAATAAGAAAAGCCTCCACCTTCCATGAGCGAGTGACGGGTCGTCAGCTCCTTCACCGTCGCAGTCACCTCATCCAGGCGCTCGCCCAGACGCTTCAATTCCGCCACCAATTCCGCCTCTCGCTCCTTCCCCCGCTCCAGCTGCATGGTCGCCGAAGCGTTAAGTAAGCTCAGGGCGTCCTTGGCGGCGCGCGCCTGCTCCAGTTCGACGGCCTTGTGCTCCAATCGGCGGGTCACATCCTCCAACTCCCTCCGCACGTCCGTCGCTTCTCCATTGCCCACCGCCTCCTCCTTTTGCAGTCGACCCACCTACACACGCAGTATTTACCTATGTAGGTACAAGTCCGAGGATACTCGAAGCTGAGTTCCGATCGAGGCTTATCTGTTAACCCCCTTCGTAATCCCAGGCGTCCGCCTGTCCGTAGCCACCCGACAAACCCCGTCCATACGGGGCAAACCCCGTCCGTGCACAGGGTGGAAAGGACGGGGTTTGCCGGGTGGCTACGGACAGGCAGACGACTGGGGTTACGAAGGGAGTTAAAGGTGCTCAGAAATGAAAACCAAGTTGCACTTTCAGATGAGGAAACAAACCCCAAAATTGAGTAGCTGGGCCCCACAAACCCCAAAGAAAACGTACTAGAGCGATAAATGACACAGTCTGATATCCTGACATTGGTGCGCTTCAGACGTGCTCCGAGTTTGGAATGACTTCGTTTGAACCGAAACGAACGTCAATTACTCGCACGTCTTTGAATTACAAAACTCGGCTGTCCACTCACACGCACGTTTGGAAAAACGGAGCGAGTTCGGAGTTCACGTCTGAAGCGCACCATTGAAGCGCACCACTAAATCCAACTGTAGTCCACCGGGTCACGACCACCCGAAACATCAAAGTCACAAGTTCACCCAGGTTGTTTCCACAACACAGTTAGTAACGAAGCAATTCGTCGTCTCTGGGTAAACTCGTGACTCCGATGTTTCGGCAGGTCTTAGTGTATCTTTAGCGGAAGTAGCAAATAGGCGTGGAACGTCTGTCAGGTGTATGCGCGAAAATCGCCCTTACCATCGTCGTCTCTGCTTCCATTTTAGCCCTCGTTTCCTGCTCCAGATGCGCAGTGGCCTGAACCAACTCTGATTGCACACCCGTCAGTGACGTCTCAAGCGCACCGATCCTCAGTTGTTGACCCAAATTTTCCGCCTTTACTTGGGCCAACTGGTTCGCAAGATCAGTCTCCTGAAAACGGCAGTTCAAACTCTTCTATGCACTACGGCGACAGCAGAGCGCCGTTTTACATTTCCATAAGTAGGGTATTGTGGGGTAATAAACCCGGCCATGGGGTAAATTCGGCCACCGAAGCTTCTTTGAGCTTGCTGTTTCAGCAAATGATGAACCAAATAAATATGGTCTGGCCAGTAGGAGTTGGCATTTGGACTCAAGTCGTCCTGCGTAGTTTGCATGTAGTCCTGCTAAAAAGGAGTACACGAAACGTGGACAGAAATCCGTATTTGTGAATCTATTTTACGCAGCGCGCCTTGAGTCCGAGTGCCAACTCCTTTGAAGCGTTCAAGGATTCGCTTGATTTTCATACTTGACTCAATCGGTCCACTGGTTGATGAAATATGCAGCCCCGAAACTAAGGTGGCCGGATATTCCCATGACAGGCTTTACCCCATAGTACCCTATTCCTACTTTGAGGGTCAAGTTCTGCACTTGAAGGGAGAGCTGGTACGATTCACTGGCCGCTATTTGCAAATTTTCCGACAGCGAGTCTCTCTCCGCCTTTACACCAGTCAACTCGAGCTCCAGCTGGCTTATCTGTACACGAGAAATACCATCACAGTGAGAATGAGATGGACTCAAGCCTCATTCACAGTGAAGGGAAATACGCTCGGCGTGGCAAGGGCTGATCATACCTTGCATTCGCCAAGCACGCGAAACGCATGCCTATAGGTTTAAATAAATCGTGCGACTGAGGTCATCCAGGAGTGTGTACATAGTTCAAGGGTTTAGGGCGCTCGCCTGGAACGCGAGAGGTCCAGAGTTCGATTCCCTGGCACATTTCCCTTTGCTGGTTCCATCAGTACATTCTAATATTAGGCTCACAGCTACAAACATAGGTACATTACTAACTTTGAGCGATGCCTGGCGATCCTCCTCTTGTCTCGCGGCCACTTCACTGGTCAGCTGATCATTTGCCAGGCGCAGCTCCACGTCTTTTTCCTTGAGTCGCTGGCTGAGAGTCGCCCACTCATGTATCAGTTGAAACACTTTCTTCTCCAGTCTCCCAGTCAGCTTGAGTTCCTTGCCGTACTTCGTCTTTTCCTCCTGAACCAGGAGAAGCAGTCTCTCTTCCTGCAACATAAACGTACGGTATGCAGATATTGGTACACGGTATGTATTGGCCATGGGGAAAGGGTATGGAATGCCAGGACAGAAGACGAGTGTAGCCCCAGTTACGTACTGCGTACGTATGGCAACAGCGTCCGAGGCCAGTGTTAGTGTACGTAGACTATTATAGTTCTAGGTAGCGTATTTACCGATGCATAGCCCCCCCATGCATAGCCGCATATTGGCAAAACATAAAAAGTTCCCAATGCATAGCCCCCCCCCCCCCCCCCCTATGCATAGTCCCATATTATGTACTGTACAGTACCTGAAGCTACCCATATAAGCTGGTCATAAGCTACCCATAGCTACTCCCACAACAAACTAAGATGCCTATAAGCCTGCTTGGGGGTGCATTGTACCAGAATAACACTTTTTGATCCCGATTATGCCCTAAAACACGTGCTTTTGACCTGAAAAATATGCCTCTGCGCACCTCTCAAAAACATACAAATGCCCTATGCATAGCCCCCCCCCCCCCCCATGCATAGCCTCATATAGGACCTCTCAATTTTTGCATAGCCCGAGTTTATTATAGCCATCTGTCATTGGATCGGTATCTGGTGGAGTGCCTAAGTCCACAGCTGTGTCCGAGGGTAGCGGGTTCGATTCCCGTTCGGTCGTATTTCTCTCCCCCCTTTTCGGGGCCCAGCTATCGCAATACGGAACGCGGCACGTCACACCCTTATATTGGCAAAACAAATCCCCCCCCCCCCCCCCCCAGCACCATACGCTACCTGAAGCTACCTGTTTTATGTAAGCTAGTACTGAACGTACAGAGCATAGAAGAGAGGCAAACATGAATATACACATACCCTCTGCATTACAAGGTACGTAGTAAGTACACAACACTAGAGATGGGCCGAGACTGGATTGTTGCTGAAAACGAGACCGAGACCGAGACCGAGACTTAGAATATTTTCCGAGACCGAGATCGAGACCGAGATTAGGGAATTTTGTCGAGACCGAGACCGAGATCGAGACCGAGACCGAGACTAAGCATTGGTATAATAACTTATGGAAATTCATTATTATTTTTTCTGATGGTAGTTTTCTATGAAAATTTTGATGGCGAAAACAGTGGCGAATAGGTGCTTCACTTCTATTTTCTACATCGCATGGCTAAAATCGCCCCGCAGGGGAAATTTTTTCATGATAGACAGCTAAAATCTCAGCAGAAATGCATGAAAATGCTTGTGAAAGCACGATTTAAATCTAGTCTCGGTCTCGCCTAAAATAGGCCCTAAAAGTTGCGAGACCGAGACCGAGACCGAGAATTTGAAAATTCTAAAGTCGAGACCGAGACCGAGACCGAGATCGCCAAAAATGACCGAGATTTCCGAGATCGAGACCGAGACCGAGAGTCTCGGCCCATCTCTACACAACACAGCAAGCAATGAAAACAAAACGAACCAGGCACAATGCATCCAATTCTCCATGCTCATGGATGATACGTTGCAGATTGTGTTTTTGCTCAGCGATGTTCGTCTCTGCCGCCAAATGGCCAAGCACTTCCTTTACACTGTCCAACTCAAGCGCAGTTGCCTGCAACAAAATAGCACGCGCTGAGCGCTGACATGCGCTGAGCGTACGCTCGGCTCGACACACGCTAAAGCATAGACAGCCTCGGATAACGCATGCAGAGATCACCGCATTATCTGGTAATAAATATTTGACGCCACTGACGCCACCAGAGCGGTGGTTCATACAGAAAAATATGAAACTATGCGTCCCGTCCCCGAAATTCATAGCTAAGCTAGAAGAAGATGGAATTGATTTCTTCAAACATTTTTTTAAAACTATATCAGCCAATCAATTCCGCAGAAATTCCTCATTTTTCGCCTTTTTCACCATTTATAAGTTAGTGTGTCCCTGTGTCCCTAGACTGTGTCCCTGCCCCCACACCATAACATCCTGTTTGTCATGCTGGATGGTCGCTATGTGTCATTTCTTACAAATTATAAACAAGAAGTGCAAAATAGTTACTACGTGATTGTGCCTAGTGTCTTCCTCTGTTATGTTCTGCTGACACCTCGTTGTGTATGCCTGGGTACATTATGTGGTATTTTTATTTACAAATTGTAATCAAAAAATGCAAACAATATAATCTTTGCCCACAATTGTGTCTTGGGTTCAGCTCCTATGTGTGCTAGGCTGAGGCAGGCTTAGGCCTAAGCTTAGCCTATGTATGCAGCCTTCCCATAGCCGAAGCCTAAAGCCTGAGCCTAAGCCTAGCCTATGTCCTGTCTATATAAAACGTTCCTTTCCTGTCTAGGCCTATATAAAACGTTTTTCAAGCAAGAATAGCTCCATCCAGAAGCCACAAATTTGCATAAAAATGGCACCACATAAAACTACATATTTCGGTTATATAGTTTGCAAAAAAGAAATTTTGAAAAATTCCATTCCATCTTCCTGTAGCTAAGCTAAGAAATTAGGGGATGCATAGTTTTCATATTTTTCTGTGTGACCCGCGCCCTCTGGTGGCGTCGATGGCGTCAGTTGCGTAGAATATTTATTACCCATTCTCTCAATAAACCAACTATCCACTAGTTGAGTTATTGAACAAGGCCGCAAGGTAGAGCCGCTTTTCTTTTCAGATCAACCCTTACCCTTTCTGCTTAGTAGCCAGCCGAAACATCAAAGTTATGAGTTCACCCAAGGTGGAAGCCGATTTGAAAAGAAAAGGGACAGCCTTGCAGACACGCTCCATAATAACTCAATTCGTCGATAGCGCCTCGTTACTAACCTCAAGCTGCTGCAGTGGACTCAGTTGTTGCTGCTGTTCATCTGGCTGCTGTTTCTTTCCTTTCCCAGCTTGCAATCGGCTTTTGATCTCCTTCAGTTGCTTCTCAACCTGTTCCATCTTCTTTTCTGTCATCTCGTATTCTTGCATCAATGCCTGAGCCCGCTCGATGTTAGCTAGTCGCCTGTTGTCAAGCCTTTTCAGCTCCGTAGCTACTGCATCCAATTCTTGAGTCATTTCTCCTTCAGCCTGTAAAACAGATAGCGTGAGTGGGGAAAATTGGTAAAGTCGAACACCAAGCTTTTCCCACTAACTGACTTGGTTGAGTACTTTCAGCTGGATTGCCAATAAAAAAAACCGCATGCGTCTATCTGCTCTCAGTGGCGAGATATCGCCAAATTCCTTCAGCACTGAAATCGCCAAATTGGGCGTTGACCATTGGGTAATTCTAAACCTCGCAAACGCCCGTAAAATTAAAAGTGGCACAAATATGCATATGTGATGAAAACAATAAAAATGGGCATCGGGCGTACAGGGTCATGGGGTATCGTGGTTTGCGTGGTTTAGCGTCTGCCAAATGTCGACGCGATTTCAGTACCCACTGAGAGCAGTTAGACGCAAGCGGTTTTTTATTGGCAATCCGGCTAAAAGTTAGCCGTGGAATTTTTGACCGCTGTGCTCTACATCGCTTTTAGTTACTGAGAAAAAATTTGAATGGAGCACGATATTGCTGGTCGCACTTTAGTATTCTATCAATCGATTCCCTAAACGCTCCAATTTCAAATGAGCCATGGTTTCTCATTCGCTGAAACAACAAGTTCAGAGGAGCTTTATGAGGCCGGGTTTACCCCACAGGACCCTACTAGGTTGAGAGAAGCGTGGTGTTCCACTTTACCCCCTACTTTTACGACTTAACCTCACACAATGACAATACTGTGTACAGTTCCATACACTGTTCGCTAATCCATAGCGCATCGAATGCACAAGGCCCAACAAGCCCATCGCTCAATTTCCAGCAATGCCACATTCTGCCATCCAGCTTACCTCCAACTGAGCCAGTCCCAACTGCTGACACATAGGTGAAACGTCCAGGCTTTCCAGTCGTTTCTGCACTTGCATCAGCGCGTTCATAGCTGCGTCTTCTGTTAGTTGAGTAAGCTTCTCTTCTACTTCACACAGCACTGCGTCTTTCTCTGCAGTCTGCAACTTCAGCTGTGACAGAGTGTCAGAAAGCCGCCGGGTTCGCTCCTTTTTCTGTTCCATCTCCTCATGCTCCTTCATCAAGTCCTGAATCCGCTGCATGTCAGCCCGCAGCCTACTTTCAAGCGTATCCAATTGTTTCACAACTGCATCCAGGTGTTCAGTCACTTCCCGATCTTCCTGAGCTTCCATCTGAACCTGTTGCAACTGCTGACACACAGGTGAAACGTCCATGCTTTCCAGTTGTTTCTGTACTTGTGTCAGCGTGTTCATAGCTGCTTCTTCTGGCAATTGAGTAAGCTTGTGCTCCGATTCACATAGCAAGCTCTCCGCTGCTGTAATTTGCGCCTTCAGCTGTGACAGCATTCCAAAATGCTTCAGCTTCCGCTCAGCTGCATTCAGCTCAGTTGTTGCTTGTTCCAGTGATTTTCTGGCTATCGTACTGGCGGCAGAAATTGCTGCATCTTCTTCCAACTGATGAACAGTTGCTGTATGCAGAGCCAACTCTGAATGCAGGTCCTAGAGAAGAAAAGAAAAGAAGCAGTCAGTCACGAACAAAAACAGGGCATTATCACCACCCCCATGACCTATGGATGAGGAGATCGCAAATAGCGCTGCGCACACGCAGTAGCGCTTTCTCTTGCAAAACTTGTTAGCCATCTCTGCTTGAACCGGCACCTGGTGATGCGCCTAAAAGTCCACAGCTGTGACCGAGGGTAGCGGGTCCGATTCCCATTCGGTCCTATTTCTCTCCCCCATTTCAGGGCCAGGCTATCGCCATACGGAACGCGGCACGTCACAGTATCTACGTACATACGTAAGTACTGTAGGTACCTGAAGTTGGGATGCGAGATGTCTCTGTTCTTCCTCAGTGACGGTCGTTGTCAAAGTTGTAGTGATGGTCTCAATAGTGGTGTGAACTGTAGTCGTCCACTGCACTATCAGCTCTGTTTGCTCTTGTGCCGTCAACTGATTCAACTCAGCCTGAAGCAAAGCAATTGAGACTTATTCATTTGGCCCAAGAAAACCAAGAAAATACACAACAGTGTAGTACCATCTAATCTTCCTGTACTCTACTCTAACGCACATTATTATGTTACATCATGTCGCATTGCATACGTACATCGGTTGGGTACGGTGGGGTAAACCTAGCCACGGGGTAAAAATCCGGTCACATCGGTAAATTTGAATGCCGTTCTTTCTACTGAATGGTCCGAATTTACCCCGGCCGGGTTTACCCCATGATACTCCACTTCATACATTGATGTTCACGCGTAGATTGTCCAAACGGTGCCTGATGGCTTCAGTCTGTTCACGGGGAGAGGCGAGAGGATGGAGCGACTCGCAGAGCTCCAGCAGACTTTCCCATTCCTTGAACAGTCCATCCAACTGTACCGTCAAAGCCTAAACAACACAGGAAGCATGTGCGCAATGTACGTACGTATACAGTAGGGTACTGTGGGGTAAACCCGCCATGGGAAATCCGGCCACCTACGCTTCAGAGCTGAATTATCTCAGCAACCAATGGATCGATTGAGACACGCATGGTAATTGATTCCTTGAACTCTCCTCTTTCAAATAAGCTATGTATTCGGTTCATTATTTGGTGAAACAGTACGCTCACATGAGCTTGGGTGGTCGAGTTAACCCCACAGTACCCTATACCATAAGCACAATCATTACTGTGCTACATACGCGGTGAGTTAGAAGTTCGAGCATTGTGTAGAGCTACATTTTTCTCACGTGTTCACACGGTGATGAGTTGCAACTCAGATAAATACAATATTCACCGTTGTCTCCTTACTCCCAACTATTGACCAGTTGGGCTGAACATTTCTTCGACAATTTATACAGATTTATATTTACACTCACTGATATTCAGTGCAATTTTTGATCGGTAAACCCCTCCAGCATTTGCCGGCACCGATCAAAAATTACACTGAAAATCGCTGAAAATCAAAGTCAGCTCGCGACCGCCCATTAAAGGGGAACTTTGCGCGGAAAATTCGGGGTAAGGCTACACACATCATTAGATAGCGCATAAAAAATGCTGCAAAACGCACCAAGTCCCATCCCTCTACGTTGCGTCATTCTTGAGTTACAGGCAAAATACTGATCAGTGAGCCAGAAACTCAGCTTGAGAGCACGTAGCTCGCTAACCACTGCACCAATCTGAATAATTTTTCAACCACCGTGTGCTCCGTTTGGTGTTCTACCTTTTTGTTGTATAAAGTTTTGCTGTATCTTCACTGTCTGTGGAATGGGAGGCCAAAAAACAGGTGTCCTTGCGCAGTTTAGCACATATTTCGTCCACGTCCTCGTCATGGACGAAATATGTGCTAAACTGCGCAAGGACACCTGTTTTTTGGCCTCCCATTCCACAGACAGTGAAGATACAGCAAAACTTTATACAACAAAAAGGTAGAACACCAAACGGAGCACACGGTGGTTGAAAAATTATTCAGATTGGTGCAGTGGTTAGCGAGCTACGTGCTCTCAAGCTGAGTTTCTGGCTCACCGATCAGTATTTTGCCTGTAACTCAAGAATGACGTAACGTAGAGGGATGGGACTTGGTGCGTTTTGCAGCATTTTTTATGCTCTATCTAATGATGTGTGTAGCCTTACCCCGAATTTTCCGCGCAAAGTTCCCCTTTAATTTTCAGCGCAACCAGTGAATAATGCACCCCATTCATAACTACCTCAAGTTGCTGTCTGCTTCTTTCTTCGCATCCTTCCACCTGTTCTTCCAGGGCTTTCACCATCTCCAGCAGTTTATCCACCGCCTGCACCCAATTCTGCAACCCCGTGAAGCGTTCACTCAGTTCCTTCCAATTTCGTTCCCACCTCAAATTCAAATCACTTTCCTTTCCACGCACACGCCGTATTCAACGGTAGATAAAACAAACCATGTACGCAGATGAATACTCAACGCCTCCTCATTTTCGATGGTCGCCGCTACCAAAATGCGATCGTATCGCATTAGAATCGCATGTGATTGCGTGCGATCGCATTTTGGTCGCATTTTTGCAAACATTTTTTTCAAAATTGCTACCAGTAAACCTCTGATGGCGTTTTGTTTGAACACTTTGTCCACTAGTCGACAGTGGTCCTATTATTTTGGTCGCGACGACCATCGAAATAGAGGAAGGGATAACACTTTTCTTACCTCTTCTCCATCTCCATCACTTTCGTTCTCTTCTGACCCAATGCATCAGCCAGCTGCTGCCTCATCTCTTGTGCAAATTCACTGGAGAGTTGACTGTCAATCAGCTTCTCAGCCTCCACGGCGTAGGCAGTCAAAGTGTCGAGGCGAGGCTTAAAGGAGGCGGCCTCCAGATGCGCGCATTGCGTTTCGTAGTTCTGCAGCGAGCCGTCAGGTTTGTCCAGGAGTTGCTCGGCACGGGAAAGCAGCTCAGCAGATTGGGAGAGCTGACGCTCCATAAAGCTGAACAGCTCACGCACTTGATCAGACACAGAGGCGTCGGATTGTTGCTGGGATTGCTGGGTTGTCGGATTGTTGCTCTGAACCCACTGGGCCAGCAAACGCGCCTCTTCCTCTTTCTCTCTTCTCTCCTTCTCTTCTCGCAGTCGTTGAGCCTCCAGTTGAGAGGCCGTCGCAGTCAGCCGCTCGTTGCTCTTCGTACCACCGAGCAGCAGTTTGGGCAGTCGCGCGCGCAGGGCGAACGCACGCTTCTCTAGCGTCCCGAAGAGACCTTCTTCTAGGTGGCGCGTCCCCTGAGCGCCCAAAGCGGCGCGCCAATCCTGCCGCGCTTGCAGCGTCTTCTCGAGACGGGAGAGGGAGAGTTCCCAAGCCGGCAGACGTTCCTTTTCCAGTCGTCTAAAATAGACACATGGAAAGGCATGTAAAATAGTGCGGCGCAATTCGGTTCGGGGGTAATTCCGGCTACCGGTACCACAAGTTGGGCTGAATGTGATTTCATCAGGGTGGTTGATTTTGACTGTCAATTTCAAAAAGTTGCCTTGCACCCAATTCGCTCAAAATTTGCCCAGTTTTACCATTTACTTGGTAAAAATTAATGCTGCTATATTTGGGCGAAAATTTAGCGAAACTGGCGCAGGGGAACCTGCTGAAATTGGCAATCAAATTCGTCCAGGAGCACAAACTACCCTGTATGTTAAACAGGATCACTTACCTAATCGCCTCCTCTCTCCTGCCTCCCTCTTGCTTCTTCTCCAGTTGCTCAGCCGCCGACTCCAGTGCCGACAATTCACGGGTGAGCAGCACCGTCTGTTCGCTCACAAGGCGTCCTACACACGCTGTCACGTCCAGTGACAGGTGTCGTCTCTCCAATGCTGCCGCTCTCTCCTCCGCCTCTGGCCTCGATGGACGCTGCGGGTACTCAGAGTTGAGCACGTTCAGCGTCTCTTTCAAGCGAGCCAAAGCAGCAGTGGCCGCGTCTTTGCCTTCCTGTAATACGCATTCCGATCCGATAATGAACGCTACGGTACTGCGAGGCAAAATGGGATGGGGGAAATTGGACGTTTAGGCTATAGACTATAGTGATGGCGCATTCACATTGGAGGGAAATGCGTTCGCGTACGCCCGGTGCATCCCTGGCTTTTTCCATGCCTTTGCGTGCGTCGAGCCATGGACATGCAGACGTGGGCCTGGGGGTGAGGGGGGTATGTTGAACGCACCCCCACCCCTACCTCTCCATACCCCCACCCGTACCCCCACGAAAAAAGAAAAGTAACATACCCCCGCGTACCCCCAGGAAAAAACAGCAAAACATATCCCCACGCGTAACCCCAAACTTGGATTCAGCAGCTTGTCTGCCAGCACACGTACCCCCACTCTTTTTTCCCCTGGCTTTCATCCATGCTCAGACTTTTTACACACTCCACACAGTGCGGTGTGTAAACAAGAATTGTTGTTTGTAGGTGCAAAATGCGCAGTGAATAGTTTTATGTGATGATTTATTTCCTATCATTCTACGTAGACAACTTGCTAAAGTATTCACCAAATCGAAATTCGAATAGATACTTACATACCACTCATCAACCCACCACTGTATTTTGTATAAATATTACAAGATGCACAATAATAAGACTGCTGCACTGTGTGCACAAAAATATTGCTCATTTTTTTCTGGGGGTATGCTTAGACTGTGGGGTTATGTAGCATATCATTTACAGCTGGGGGTACGTAAATATGCTGGGGGTACGTGAGGTTTTTTCCTGGGGGTACGTAAAAAATCTGGGGGTACCGGGTACGTGGCCAAAAATTTTTTTTTGGGTGGGGGTACGCAACACCCCCCCCCCCCCACTTTTGACCTCCTGCATACCCCCACTGACAGACCCCCACCCTCAAAACCGTGCACACGTCTGGACATGCGAGCGTACGCCCAGCGCATGTCTCCGATTACACTATGAATGAGCCATGACATGAGAGAATGCGGAAGGGATTTTCACGTGAAACAACACAAAATTGCATGAAGAATATGTACATTTCACGCAAAAGCCACTTCGGAAATTAAATAGTATCTGCATTGTCTCAGTTGACGAACTATACGTACGTAGGTGAACGTTACGTACACCATACAGACTGATACAACACAGTACAGTACATACGTACACTACGTACACACATACCAACAGAGAGTCCACGAACGTGTACGCGTCATCGTAATGCGATAGAGTCGTTCGATTGAAAGTTTGCAACTGTGCTTTTCTTTCAGCGCAGATGCGTCCCACCAGTGCCGTGAAATCTGCCAGCTGACTGAGCAGCAGCTGATAGCGTTCGTATTTGGCCAACGATATCCGCACACTCTCTTCAATCTTCAAAGTAGAAAATTAAACCACATTTATTTACCAAACCTCACGTACGTACATATAGAGTATATACGGGTACTGTGGGGTTAAACCGGACAGTGGAAACCTACGGGCAACTAAAGCTTTTTTGCTATTCAGCGCATATGAGCAGAGAAAGCAAAGACTTGGTTCAGAAAAGTCTGCGTATTGTATTGTATTGCTTTTCCACCGTCTTTCTTTACCTCCACAGCCTCCCTAAAGCTACGAGAACAGTTCATTCACATTGGAAGAAAACGCGCCCAGCTTATCCCATGCCTTTTTCGCAAAAATACGTACGTCGAGCCAAGAACATGCCGTGTGCTTTCCCTCCTGTGTGAACGAGCCTGAACGCGGCATCAGGGATCCTCATGGCTCATTCACATTGGAAGAAAACGCGCTCGGCGCAAGCCCAGTCAGTGCCTAGATACAGTAGGTCGAGCAAGACCTGCCGGGTGCTTTCCCTCCTATGTGAACGAGCCTGAACGCGGCATTCGGGATCCTCATGGCTCATTCACATTGGAAGAAAGCGCGCTCGGCGTAAGCCCAGTCAGTGCCTAGATACAGTAGGTCGAGCAAGACCTGCCGGGTGCTTTCCCTCCTATGTGAACGAGCCTGAACGCGGCATCATGCCGTGTTCACCAGACGTCCGTAATCCGTACGTACGTCCTTCCGTTAACCCAACCCGTATACGGTTGACGTGGGGTTGGGTTTATGGACGGACACGTTACGGGTTGACGAACGGACGAACGTACGGATTTACGGACGTCTGGAGAACGCGGCATCAGAGGGAAGCATACCAGTTTCAGCTGGCCGTTCAACTGATCCAATTTCTGCAGCAATGCCCTGCATCCCTCATCCTCCTCCTTCTGCATTTGCTGCTCCAAGTCCACCGCTGCCTCTGACACTCTCGCTTTCTTCGCCTCCAGCTCAACCTGTAACAGACATGTATGTATGTATGATGCACAAAGTGCATGGCAAAGTACGTAGGTAGGCTCATCGCCATTTACACATTGGTTCATGGTAAATGGGCCTCGATGACCAACCAGTTATCGATTTTTCTCTCCGATATCTTTATTTCAAGTCTCTATATACAAACAGGGTAGTATGGGGTAAACTCGGCCATGGGAAAATCCGGCCACCTAAGTTTCAGGGCTTCATATCTCAGTAACCAATGAACCGATCGAGACAAAATATAATATCAATCAATTTGAACTCTCCTCCTCTTTCAAATAAGTTATTTTGGCTCATCATTTGCTGAAACAGCCAGTTCAAAGGCGCTTTAAGCTCTAATAAAGCTCTAATAGATGGTCGGGTTTACCCCATGGCCGGGTTTACCCCACAGTACCCTTCGTACTTACCTGCAACTTGTCCAAGGTTGCCCGTCCATCTATCGCGTCCATTGTGGCAGCCGCTCTTCCCTTGGCCAAATCCTGCATGGCAATCTGCGCTTCAATAACCCAAACGGAAGTGGTGGTGATAATCATGCGCTTCTCCAGCAGCAACATCACCAGTCGTCTTCGTCGCCCCAGCGCATTTCCGACCTCCTTTGGCTCTTCCGTCAACGCAGCAATGAGCGACTCCAACTGCAGATAACCTTCCGTGGGTGCTGATTGGCTATCTGTTCGGTCGTCGACCAATTGCAACCGCGCTGCGGCCTGAAATCATAAATTGCGCTAAAATCAGTGTAATACGGAGGGGTCAGCTCGTGACCACCCAAAAGTCTTAGTTAGCGCAACTGGTCTGTGACGTGCCGCATGGCGATAACCGGACCCCGAAAAGGGGGGGGGGGAGAGAAATCGGACCGAACGGGAATCGAACCCGCTACCCTCGGTCACAGCTGAGCACTTTTAGGCACACGACCACGTGCCGGTCTAAGGACAGATGGCTAAACTCGCCTTACATAATAAGTGCGGGGTTAGTTCGAGTGAGACAAAATTCGGGTCACCCCTGCCCTGCTTGTCCTAGTATAGCAGATTTTCAGTGCAATTTTTCGTCGGTGCCGACGGAATCAAAAATTGCGCTAAAAATCAGGGTATACAGAGGGGGTCAGATCGCGACCACCCAAAAATCAAAGCGCAGCTGGTCAATAAATAAATACCGCCTCTCCCTGTTCGATAATACTGTACGTACGTATAAAATTCATTGCAACACACGGCACACCTGCAAAGGAAGCAGCTGCTCCTCCGCATTTCTCGTCATCTCATCCGTCTCCTTCTTGCATTTGCTCAGCCTCTTCTGAATTCGCTTCTCCTGCAACGTGGCCCAGCCAGTGCCGACGACAAACAGACAACCCACCTCCGTTCTTAACGAGCTCAGCGTCTGTCGCTGTCGTTCGTACGCGGCGAGGAAATCGGCGACGGCCGCCAGGAGGCGCTGTCGTCGCTCCGCTAGCGTCGACGCCTCCTCATTCGCTGCGAGGGAGGCGGAGAATTCGTCGCGCAGGCGTCGCAACTCGGAGGATAAGTGGTCGTCGTCGCTTAGCTGGCCCACTTCGGCTCGTAGAAGCGCCACCGTGGACTTGTCTCGGTGCTTCTGATCGGAGAGAAACTGAGCCAGTTGCATTTGCACGGCGTCCATCTGTAAAACAAACTTTCGGGATGGGTTAGGTTAACACATACCGCGACCTGGCGTCATTGTTGGCAACAAATTATTGTCCGTTTAAATGTCGTGGGTGTTAAACGGACAACAAACGAACAACAAACCCACAACAGCTGAATGACTTGATGCCAACAATAACAATGACGCCAGGTCGCGGTATGTGTTAACACAACATAACCGCACAAGCTGAGTAGTCCTTGTTGGGTACGGTATCAAAATCATCTTTCAAATAATGAACCGAATAGCTCATTTGGAAGAGGAAAGTTCAAGGAGTCGATTGATATCCTGTTTGTCTCAATCGGTCCATTGGTTGCTGAGAAATGCAACCCTGAAGCTCAAGGTCGCCGGATTTTCCCATGGCCCGGTATACCCCGTGGTACCCTATACAAAGTCGAGAAGGAAAATTTGCCATACGTGTCAGGAAATCGAACCTCTCGCGTTCCAGGCGAGCGCCGTACCTGACTCAGCCTGACAGTCTGCAACTGATCCATCTCCCGTTTGGCGGCCTGAGCAGAGTGGGCGAAGGCGCGCAGTCGTCCGTACAGCTCCATCTTCTCGTTCAGTTTTCGCCTCAGTTGGGGCAGGACGTCCCGCACCGTTCGTTCGCAGCCCGTCTGCAGTGTCGCGAGTCGCGTCTGAATCGCGCAGAGTTTAGTCAACGTCGACGCGGGAGCAGCGTCTTCGGAAATGGAAGAGCACACGGCGCCTTCCACCAACGCCAATCGGTCGTCCACGGCGCCTCGGCGCTTATTCACCTCCCATTCCAAGTCCTGAAATACAGTGACATACAATAAGCAAGCGCACATAATTTTACTGGGGCTACGTATTTTTGATCATGCATATCGAATTTACCGGGGCATAGCTCCGGCTATGCACAAATTGAGAGGTCCTATGGGGCTATGCATAGGCAGACGTGGCCACGGTTTTGAGGGTGGGGGTCTGTCGGTGGGGGTATGCCGGAGGTCAAAAGTGCGGGGGTGGGGGGGGGGGGGGGGGGGTCGCGTACCTACCCCACCCAAAAAAATTTTTTTACCCCCACCCCATAGGGTACTATGGGGTAAATCCGCCAACCTAAGCTTCTATGAACTTGCTGTTTCAGGAAATGATGAACCAAAGAGCTCATTTGAAAGAAGGAGAGTTCAAGGAATCGAATGATACAAAATTTATCTTAATCGGTCCATTTCTTTCTGAGATATGCAGCCCTGAAACTTAGGTGGCAGGATTCCCATGGTAGTATCTTACCTGAGTAATTAGAAGGTCAAGCGGCACGTCTTCTCCAATGCTCCAGCGCAATTTCTGCATCCTGTCCTGTAGTCCGAGAAGCCACGCCTCTTCCTCCACCAGTTCCCACTCCTCTTCCGCTTTCCTTAACACCTCCTCCACTCGCCTGCCCTCTCTTCTTAACACCACCTGCGTCTTCCTCCGCTCGCTCAGTCGCCTGCTCAGCATGTCCAAAATCTGATGCAGTTCTCGCAATCCCTTGGCCACTTGTTCGGCTGCTCCATTTTCACCCAACCGCTCCTGAAAGCAGAAAAAAGAAAATTTAACACAGGAGGGAGAAAAATTTAACGTACAAAACTATCCCTTATCCACTAGTTGCGCTGTTACGGAACATGGACGGACGCCTGTCAACAAAGATTTCGAAAAGTTAGCGTATCGTCAGATCATTTCAGGCTCGAAACAAGCTGCGTATCATAAATGAATATGTCTAGATGGGTGCGAGATATGGTGAGTTGGTGCAAGGAAAGCGGAAGCCAAGGGGATGAATGGGGCGATACGAGATGGTAGCCAGATGTACACGTGGGAGTATTGGTGCAAGAAGAAGAGGAGCGTGGTTAATGGGGATGGGCGATATTGTACAGATTCGAAGATAGACTGCTGTTTGTCCCGTCGGGCCAAACAGGATTAAACAGCCCTTACAAGTTGCATCGTATAGATACAGGAAAGGAATGGATGAATGTGAGTGAGGACGATATGTCAAGGTATGACAGGATAAATGAGGCGTGAGGTAGGCCTACAAGTTTCGCTGCATATGCAAATTCATCTATACACTTCATACTAAGTGTGCTTTATGCAAATACACCAACCAACGCATTACCACCTTCTACAACCCCGTTCACCCGTTTCAGTTTACCTGCTCCATTAGCTCAATTGACTAAGGCGCTAACGGCTTAATTATTCGTCTCCCTTTACGCCAATGTATACGTTTACTGGGTTCGATTCCCTCCTCGCCCCTCCCTTGACACCAAAGTATACGTCTACTGGGTTCGATTCCCTCCTCGCCCCTCCCTTGACACCAAAGTATACGTCTACTGGGTTCGATTCCCTCCTCGCCCCTCCCTTGACACCAAAGTATACGTCTACTGGGTTCGATTCCCTCCTCGCCCCTCCCTTGACACCAAAGTATACGTCTACTGGGTTCGATTCCCTCCTCGCCCCTCCCTTGACACCAAAGTATACGTCTACTGGGTTCGATTCCCTCCTCGCCCCTCCCTTGACACCAATGTATACAAAAACGGGACGAACATGTGGGCATGTACATACGTACGAACGAATGTACATACGTACCATAACAACGTGAGCACTGAATACTAGCTGCACCCCCAGTCAATGTGTCTAAACAAACGCTCTTCTTCCCTACCTTTACGAGCTCCTTTTCAGATTCCAAGATCTTCAGCTTCTGTCGTTGTTGTTCCCATTCTTCTGCCTCCAATTCAGGTCCTTGCAGCTCGCCCGTCGCTAGCAGAAGCTGTCTTTCCACCCACACCCGTAGCTCCTGCAAGCGCTGACGAAAATTTAGCACCCGCTGCGCTTCGGAGGCCGATTTTTCTTGCGCGATGGTCTTGCGCCCCTCCACATAACTCTCGCTCGTCACCAGCTGATCTTCAGTACGCTCTCCTGCAATGCAAAATAAAAATAAAGAATACGCTTTCACACCATACTGAGCCGGCGCGGGAGTAGAACCCGCGCGAGCGCCTCTTGCAACTGAGATACAAAAGGGGACGATCGAATCCTAACAGAATAATTCTTTCTAATTCAGCGCTCCAAGCGAAACATCAACGCTACGAGTTCACCCATGTATGATGCCTCGTTCACAACGGACACTGAACGCCGTGTACGCTTCAAACGACGCCGAGAAAATACGCCAAGCATAATTTACGTCCAATGAGAGCATACCATTACTTGTGCTACGTCGAAATTTTTCAAACTTGTAAAAAAGTTGCGCAACCGTAATGACCGATTTGAATGCTGCCAAAATCCGACATAAACAAAAAATAGGGGTAAAATTGACTCAAATACGGTTGCCTGAAAGCTGCAAAACAGTCTTCATTCAAAAGTTTTCCGATGATTTTTGATCAATTTCGATGGAAAAACCAATTTTTTTCAGAGCGGTCAGCAAAAAAGTGAAAAATATAGACCATGGATCAACATTCAATTATACCGGAGGGGAAACCGGATACAAAAATATGCCGCGGGATTTCCACCCAGTCCAAGTTTCTTTCTAGGTTTTCGGTATGGGTTTTCAAACGCGCTCCAATCCAAAAACAAAAAAGATAAACAACTTTTGTATGACTTTTGCTGTGCCATGAACTCCTAGAGAGGTTTTGCTCAGATGGTTTTTCTAGGAGTACAAGGCTGTGCGTGCGTACTTCTAGCTGCATTTATATCTTTGTCTATAAACGATCCGCCACAGGGTATATAAAATTTAAAAAATATATGCAAAAAATGCAGCAAGAAATATACGCACAGACCAAAAAGTGTTTATCTTTGTAGCGCGTAGCGCCCTTCATTCTGGGGTTTGACTCCTTTGAGATTTCGGCTTTACAACACTACTCCAACATGGGTTTTGGTAGACACCTCGAAAACTCAAAACCCAGAATGAAAACCCAAAACCCAGGCTAAAAACCCAAAACCCAGAAACTTTGGACTTTGGGTGGAACCGGAGCCTGTTTGTTTACATCTCTACGTACAAATATGTACACAAAGTAGCGGTTTACTTTTTCCAGATGTTCCTCGGCAACAACGCAGCAGATTCATGATTCCACTGTTGCCGCCAACTCGCTCTTGGGTTGCTTTCGATTTGTTTCACAGTTTTCACACACTTGATTTTCACAGACCGCACAACGTCTTCGCAAAGCGAAAGAATGGCAATAAAAATGAATCGGAATCGAAAGAAGGGAGTGTTCCCAGTAGAGCGAAATTCACTTGCGCAACACCTAGAGGCGAAATCAAAAGGGCGAAGTGTCAGTTGCGCGACATGGAAAGTCCGCGTTTTCCCGAAAGCGCGCCCTCCATTTTGCGCAAATGCCCCTTTGCGCGACGCTGCATTTGCGCAATTCTCCTTTGCGCGACCAATAGAAATGGTGTTTTAGTGGTGTTGCTTTTCTTGTGGGGTCGACTTCTTTTCCAATGGTTGTCCCAGACTGAAGCAGTCTACTATTCAAATTCAAATACAATGCAGTCGCGCGCGCACACATTAACGACCCCAACTTCAGTCAGTCAGTCAATTTACTTTCCATAATGTGGGAACAGACATTAACCCGACCATACTAGGTAAAAACGATGAAACGTAATCACCCGGGGGTATACTTGATGTCGCTCCACGTTGTCATTGTCGTACTCATTTGTTACATGACAAATGTACTTGACAAATTTGTGCTTATGTTTTATTGACAATAGAGAAGTTGTAGTAAGCGCAATGCTTTCCCTGTTCAAAATGTCAAAGAAAAACGATGGCTACTGTAATCAAGATCACAGCTACCAAAAGGAGAAAACCTCATGGCGATGTATGGACAAGGACTGTGCTGGGGCTGTGGAGACAACGGCTGCTGATTCGCCGCGGTTTGTGCAAATTCGAGCTGCTCAAAATCAGACTTGTTTGCCAGAAATCCAGCTTCAGCTACCCTTCGCACTTTCAATTCAGAATTGAGGCGGCGTGGAATGCCAAAGAGAATTAAGCAAAGTTCATATTTCGCGCACATGAGCATTGCGCAAATATGAATCGCGCTTTTGGGGCATCGCGCTCGCGCAAACATACAATTGCGCTTGTGGGATGTCGCGCAAATGAAGACTTGTGCAAAATGGAGTGTCGCGGACAATTAAATCGCGCAAGTGAAAGGGCGCGTATCTATCTCGTCGCCCATATGGAATCGCGCAAGTGATCGACGCGCAAAGCATTTTCGCGCTAGTGGGCACAAATCGAAAGAAGAAACGCATTCCTGAAAACGCCAGCAATTCCTGGAATCACAGCGCGCATTCAGGCTGATTGGCTGAGCGCTTGGGCCCGAAAGTTTACTGAATTTGCATAAAGTAAATTTGCATAGAACACGACTGGGCCTGTTTCACATACACCGAAGAAAGTTAACTTGCGCCTTCAGCAGCACTGGTGTCAACTCTCTCTCTCTCTCTGAATATTGAGTTAAGATTTACTCGGGCTGGCATTTTTCCGAGACTCACTCTAACCTCTGCTGAGTCGGGTTAGCCCAAAATCTAGCGAGTTACTCGAGTAAATACCACTGATGTCAACTCGGTCTTCAGTAAAAACGGGTAAAGTAAAGTAAATTACCCGGGTACGCCCTAGCCCGGGTAAAGTAAAGTAAATTTACCCGGCTCCTGTCAAATCGGGTAAAGTAAAGCCAAATGACGCATTTTACCCGGGTAAAATCGAGTAAGTATAGGAAATTATTTTAGTACTAAAAAGCTAGCAATAGCTTGGCCTATGTAGTTTTTTCTGTGTCACTCCGTTGCACTAGTTTCGCAGGTTTTTCATCAACGGAACTATCACTGTTGAATATCGCAGTAGCTTTCTGCTACATCCTGCATACATTACTTACCAACATGCATGTACTGTATATTCATCGGCACTGCCATTTTGCCTGATCGTAATAAGTGAGCTACAGTATTGTACCATACGTACATACATGCTGTACCATACATACATATGCACGTACATACGTGGTATGTATGTACATATGTGGTATCGTGTATGTACATACATACTGTACTATAAGTTACGTATGCGCGAATGAACGAACGTTGAAGTGCTGTTTCGTGCGTTGTCTTCTCCGCCTCGTGGAAGGAATTAGATGCGCGCGAGTGCTGAGTTGCCTAGAGCACACGCTTCACTCGAGTACGTTTCCCTAATCTCGGTCTCGATCTCGGTCTCGGAAAATATTCTTAAGTCTCGGTCTCGGTCTCGGTCTCGTTTTCAGCAACAATCCAGTCTCGGCCCATCTCTCGTATGCATGCATGGCTTTGTACATACGTACATAACGTTCGTCGGGCTTCCTGCATACTGTACCTGTCACTGAGTCAGGGATGCCTATTCAAATAGGATTTGAATTAAAATGAATATGAATATGATATTGAAGGGGTGCTTTGAATTATATTTGAATATGAATATTATCAAAATTCGATGTCTGAGTTTAGTTTGAATATGAATATTTAATTTTGATATTTTGGTAGAGATTTTTTGACTGAAAAGTCGACAGTAACTGCTGAAGTAAGGTGTGCCGAGACTTTTCTGGCTATTGGCACACACACAAAACACTGGTTATTTACTTCAAACATACAGATACAAGGGTACCAAGTAGGAAAAGTAAGAACATGTGAAGTAACACTAGTCTGTGAACCACATTCTCTGTCGCAGCTCTCCAAAATACATTTTGATAATTATGATAATATTGATTATTCATATTATTCAAATTATACAAACTATTCATATTATTGCTTCCAATTAATTTGAATATGAATATGAATATTGCAAGCTGTCTTTAATTAAAATGAATATGAATATGAATTATCAAAATTTAAAAACGCTGTTTCGAATTTGAATATGAATACAATTTGAATATGAATAGGCAACCCTGCACTGAGTGCGCTAAAAGCCGGTTTTGAATAGTTTCAGATGCTTGTAAAATGAGCGATTATACTCTCAATATTGAAAAAATTTTCCCAGGGGGCGCTGCCCCCTGAACCCCCGCTGGGGGCTCTGCCCCCAGACCCCCATAGCCTCCGGCGGCTGGGGCTCAGCCCCAGACCCCGGTGGCTCGCTACGCTCGCCAAAATTTTTGCCCCCCAGATTTTCACAGGCTATCCATAGCCCTGCTTACCGTTGGCGAGCAACAATATAACGGTGGACAACAGTATAACGGTGGACAACAGTATAACGGTGGACAACAGTATAACGGTGGACCACAGTATAACGGTGGACAACAGTATAACGGTGGACAACAGTACCGTATTTACCCATACATAAAATATGCCTCTGAGCACCTCTCAAAAACATAAAAAATGTCCCATGCATAGCCCCCCCCCCCCCCCCCTATGCATAGCTTGCTTGCTTGCTTGGCCTGGATACTAGCTCATCTTGTAGTGCATGAAATGCTGGCTGATTAAGATAGAATATGTCCGAATTTTCTACGCGTGTGGGCGATTGGTTAAATATTGCCTCAAAGTTGGAGCGAAAAGTCAAAAAACCCGAGTTTCAAGTAAAGTTGGGTACCAATGCTCAAGTGCTGTCGCCCAAGCAATGGAGCCGTGGTAACAGCGAAGACACTGTCAAATGCAGCTTGAAACGCTCTTTCCAATGTTGTACTCGGCGACCACTTACAGTAGCCCTTACCGTTGGCGAGCTTTGACTGAAAATAGGCTGAAGGAGCGAAACCACAGAAACAGGGCAAAGTTTTGAAAAGCGCTTGTAGCTTTCCCCCTAAAGATATATGCAGGCCTGGATACTAGCTCATCTTGTAGCGCTTGAAATGCTGATTAAGATAGGATATGTCCGAATTTTCTACGCGTGCGCGTAGAAAATGCGTGCGCGTGCGATTGGTTAAATATTGCCTCAAATTTGGAGCGAAAAGTCAAAAACCCCGAGTTTCATGTAAAGTTGGGTAAAAATGCTCAAGTGCTTTGGCCCAAGCAATGGAGCCGTGGTAACAGCGAAGACACTGTCAAATGCAGCTTGAAACGCTCTTTCCAATGGTGTACTTGGCGACCACTTAACCCTTACCGTTGGCGAGGAACAATATAACGGTGGACAACAGTATAACGGTGGACAACAGTATAACGGTGGACAACGGTATAACGGTGGACAACAGTATAACGGTGGACAACAGTATAACGGTGGACAACGGTATAACGGTGGACAACAGTACCGTATTTACCCATGCATAAAATACTATGCCTCTGTGCACCTCTCAAAAACATAAAAAATGTCCCATGCATACCCCCCCCCCCCTATGCAATACCCTATCCCCGTCCTACTAGCTTGCTTACTTTTCGTTTTTTTTTTCCTGTCTGGTGGTCTCTCTGTGCTTGTCTTAAGCTAGCTATAGCTACTCCTACAACATGCTACCATGCCTATAAGCTTAGCTGAGCATGTCTTATACTAGAATAACCCTGTTTTGACCGCGATTATGCCCTAAAACACGTACTTTTGACCTCAAAAACATGCCTCTACACACCTCTCAAAAACATAAATTTTGCCCAGTGTATATCCCCCCCCAGTGTATATCCCCCCAGTGTATAACCCCCCATCAGACCTCTCGATTTTTGTATAGCCCCATGGGGCTATACACCCAAAAATACGGTATGCATGACATATCGAACCATGACATAGCCCCATGACCCCATAAGGACCTCTCAATTTTTGCATTGCCCCATGGGGCTATGCATGGGTAAATACGGTATAACGTTGGACAACAGTATAATGGTGGACAACAGTATAATGATGGACAACAATGTAATGGTGGACAATGGTATAATGGTGGATAACAGCATAACGATGGATAGTAGTGAAACGGCGGACGATTCTAGTATACTATGAATGCGGACCAAATAGACACAGTACTGTATGGGTGTGTCGCACTTGCTCACCCAATGCACAATGATAAAGGTGGGCAGTCAGCAATGTACATGGAAATAGGTACATATAAAAAATTGAACAAATTCGGACAGTAATATTTTCGGACGGAATTTTTTGTCCGAATTGTCCGAAAATTTCCGCCGTCCGAAATATCCCTTAAGCGCTTCAAATTCTGAATAAGATAGGCTATGATTGCAGTTCTTTGCCTGTGTGCAATAGGTTAAGAAACGTTTTCTGTAAGGATTGAGAGTAGCCTATAGTGTACGCGGATGGGGGGTATTTTTGGAAATCGAGATAATATGCCTATCGGATTCCCCATCAAAAACTGCATATGTGGATGAATTTTGAAGAAAAAATTTGTTCAGGCATCATCGAGATATTGATGGGTAAAGGCTGGAAGGTCGCATTTTGCCGTTTTTCAACGTTTTTAGCCATAATTCAGCAACCAGAGTGTGTATCGGGCTACAAATTGGCATACACATACATCCCATAGGGACCCATGTCTGGACCAAATTTGAGCCCAATCCGCCACTTGTATGGCGAGATATAGCTTCAGAAAACTCAAATTTACGTTTTTTGGACCTGTTGCAAATTCGGTTGTATGAATACCACGGCGCGAATACATGCCCTGCACGGGGTAAAATTTTGAGAGGAAGTAGAGAAGGGTTAGGCCTACAACTTTTAGTACTACCGCAAAAATTCTCTATGTTTACAATTGGGACTACGGAGCTCTTGAAAGTTGAAAAATTCAGCAAAAATGTTCCCGCCTTTTTTATTACCCAAGATAAAAGAGCAATGCCACTGAAATTTTTTCCTAGTAGTAACCTATCTTATGCAGAATTTTGTGTAGATTTAAAAATAAAATCGTTTTCCCCAAAAAATTTAACCCTTACCCAAAAATTCTCAAAAATATACAATTTTTGCACAATTATATGTTAGGGGTTAAATTTTTTAGGAAAACCAATTTTATTTTTGAAATCTACATCAAATTTTACATAAGATAGGCTACTTATTAGAAAAAGTTTCAGTGGTATTGCTCTTATCTTGGATAATAAAAAAGGCGGGAAAATTTTTGCTGAATTTTTCAACTTTCAAGAGCTCCGTAGTCCCAATTGTAAACATAGAGAATTTTTGCAGTAGTACTAAAAGTTGTAGACCTAACCCTTCTCTACTTCCTCTCAAAATTTTACCCCGTGCAGGGCATGTATTCGCGCCGTGGTATTCATATAACCGAATTTGCAACAGGTCCAAAAAACGTAAATTTGAGCTTTCTGAAGCTTTATCTCGCCATACAAGTGGCGGATTGGGCTCAAATTTGGTCCAGACATGGGTCCCTATGGGATTTATCTGTATGCCCAATTTTAGCCCGCTACACACTCTGGTTGCTGAAATATGGCTGAAAACGTTGAAAAATGGCAAAATGCGACCTTCCAGCCTTTACCCCTCAATATTTCGATGATGCCTGAACAAAATTTTTTTCCAAAATTCATCCACATTTGCAGTTTTTGATGGGGAATCCGACAGGCATATTATCTCGATTTCCAAAAATACCCCCCATCCACGTACTATGCAACCGCTGCAGAAAACGTCTCTTAAATATTGGCCCGAAATTTTCACAAAATCGAGTCCATGATTTTAAAAATTCCTTCGCGAGAAAGTGGCGATTCGGCCGGACCAGCATTTTTCTACTTTTCTGATTTTATCTCATGAATACAGGTAATCAACCCTCCTGAGTTCGAAAATAAACTCAGTTTTTCAATTTGACCACGTTTAACTGGAGAAACGGGCTCATTTAGGCAGGGTGGTCATGGGAAAAACGGAAACCCGAGTTTCATGTAAAGTTGCGAAAAGTCTAAGCAGAATTATATATTTTTGGTTAAATATTGCCTCAAAATTGGAGCGAAAAGTCAAAAAACCAGAGTTTCATGTAAAGTTGGGTACCAATGCTCAAGTGCTGTCGCCCAAGCAATGGAGCCGTGGTAACAGCGAAGACACTGTCAAATGCAGCTTGAAACGCTCTTTCCAATGGTGTACTCGGCGACCACTTAACCCTTACCGTTGGCGAGCTTTGACTGAAAATATGCTGAAGGAGCGAAACCACAGAAACAGGGCAAAGTTTTGAAAAACGCTTGTAGCTTTCCCCCTAACATATGCAGGCCTGGATACTAGCTCATCTTGTAGCGCTTGAAATGCTGATTAAGATAGGATATGTTCGAATTTTCTACGCGTGTGGGCGATTGGTTAAATATTGCCTCAAACTTGGAGCGAAAAGTCAAAAAACCCGACTTTCATGCGAAAGTTGGGTATCAATGCTCAAGTGCTGTCGCCTAAGCAATGGAGCCGTGGTAACAGCAAAGACACTGTCAAATGCAGCTTGAAACGCTCTTTCCAATGGTGTACTCGGCGACCACTTAACCCTTACCGTTGGCGAGCTTTCACTGCAAATATTCTGAAGGAGCGAAACAACAGAAACAGGGCAAAGTTTTGAAAAGCGCTTGTAGCTTTCCCCCTAACATATATGCAGGCCTGGATACTAGCTCATCTTGTAGCGCTTGAAATGCTGATTAAGATAGCATATGCTCGAATTTTCTACGCGTGTGGGCGATTGGTTAAATATTGCCTCAAACTTGGAACGAAAAGTCAAAAAACCCGAGTTTCATGTAAAGTTGCGTACCACTGCTCAAGTACTGTGGCCCAAGCAATGGAGCCGTGGTAACAGCGAAGACTCTGTCAAATGCAGCTTGAAACGCTCTTTCTAATGGTGTACTCGGCGACCACTTAACCCTTTTACAGTTGGCGAGTTTTGAGCAAAAAGGCGCTAAATTATGCAGCAACATGCAAAAACAGGACAAACTTTCAAAAGTCGCCTGTAGCTTCCCCCTTAAGAAACAGGGCAAAGTTTTGAAAAGCGCTTGTAGCTTTCCCCCTAACATATATGCAGGCCTGGATACTAGCTCATCTTGTAGCGCTTGAAATGCTGATTAAGATAGGATATGTCCAAATTTTCTACGCGTGTGGGCGATTGGTTAAATATTGCCTCAAATTTGGAGCGAAAAGTCAAAAAACCCGAGTTTCATGTAAAGTTGGGTACCAATGCTCAAGTGCTGTCGCCCAAGCAATGGAGCCGTGGTAACAGCGAAGACATTGTCAAATGCAGCTTGAAACGCTCTTTCCAATGGTGTACTCGGCAACTACTTAACCCTTACCGTTGGCGAGTTTTGACTGAAAATATGATGAAGGAGCGAAACCACAGAAACAGGGCAAAGTTTTGAAAAGCGCTTGTAGCTTTCCCCCTAACATATATGCAGGCCTGGATACTAGCTCATCTTGTAGCGCTTGAAATGCTGATTAAGATAAGATATGTCCAAATTTTCTACGCGTGTGGGCGATTGGTTAAATATTGCCTCAAATTTGGAGCGAAAAGTCAAAAAACCCGAGTTTCATGTAAAGTTGGGTACCAATGCTCAAGTGCTGTCGCCCAAGCAATGGAGCCGTGGTAACAGCGAAGACACTGTCAAATGCAGCTTGAAACGCTCTTTCCAATGGTGTACTCGGCGACTACTTAACCCTTACCGTTGGCGAGTTTTGACTGAAAATATGATGAAGGAGCGAAACCACAGAAACAGGGCAAAGTTTTGAAAAGCGCTTGTAGCTTTCCCCCTAAGATATACAGGGTGTCTCATAATAAACCGTCCACCTTCCCGTGCATGTAACTCTGGAACCACACCATAGATTTTAATGCGGTTTTTTGTATTTTGTAGCCAAGGCTTCAACTTAGATGTGCACAAAATTTTAGCTTCCTAGGCCCAGTGGAAGCTGCTCAAACACCTTTTTCCTCCAGTGGTCAAAAACAAGGTTTTTCGAACTGGTAGTCCCGATTTATGGGTAATTCTGTGCATGATTCATAATAAAATTAGCCACGTAATGAAGAAAGATGTCCCAAAATGCTAGGAAATGTGTATCTCATGCATTATCCCCAGTGCCAGCATAGCAAACTCATGTAACAGGGTATCTTGAAAAACTGAAACCGATATTTTCTCCATAGAAAGGAAAACGTCGATTTAGCTCGAGATCAAACCGTCTAGCTGCCAAGTATGTGAACTACATAGTTGAAATTTTGCATACTACTTTTGAGCCTTGGCTACAAAATGAAAAGACCGTATGAAAATCTAGTGTGGTAGAGAATCGGAAAGGGGACGGTTAGAGACACTCTGTATGTAGGCCTGGATACTAGCTCATCTTGTAGCGCTTGAAATGCTGATTAAGATAGGATATGTCCGAATTTTCTACGCGTGTGGGCGATTGGTTAAATATTGCCTCAAATTTGGAACGAAAAGTCAAAAAACCCGAGTTTCATGTAAAGTTGCGTACCACTGCTCAAGTACTGTGGCCCAAGCAATGGAGCCGTGGTAACAGCGAAGACACTGCCAAATGCAGCTTGAAACGCTCTTTCTAATGGTGTACTCGGCGACCACTTAACCCTTTTACAGTTGGCGAGTTTTGAGCAAAAAGGCGCTAAATTATGCAGCAACACTGCAAAAACAGGACAAACTTTCAACAGTCGCCTGTAGCTTCCCCCTTAAGAAACAGGGCAAAGTTTTGAAAAGCGCTTGTAGCTTTCCCCCTAACATATATGCAGGCCTGGATACTAGCTCATCTTGTAGCGCTTGAAATGCTGATTAAGATAGGATATGTCCGAATTTTCTACGCGTGTGGGCGATTGGTTAAATATTGCCTCAAATTTGGAGCGAAAAGTCAAAAAACCCGAGTTTCATGTAAAGTTGGGTAAAAATGCTCAAGTGCTTTGGCCCAAGCAATGGAGCCGTGGTAACAGCGAAGACACTGTCAAATGCAGCTTGAAACGCTCTTTCCAATGGTGTACTCGGCGACCACTTAACCCTTACCATTGGCGAGCAACAATATAACGGTGGACAACAGTATAACGGTGGACAACAGTATAACGGTGGACAACAGTATAACGGTGGACAACAATATAATGGTGGACAACGGTATAACGGCCAGGTTGCCTATTTTTATTAAAATTATCATATTATAATTGCTAACTTGACCATTTTTAATTTTACTAAGTATACTATATTATATTAAAATTAAAATCACCTGCCTTATAGTATTTTATAGTAATTTAAATTAAAATACTTTAATTTTTCTAATTTTTAGTAAAATTAATTTTACTATAGTTATATTAATTTTAATACTGCAGTACTAGTAGAATACTTTCTGTCTGCACGAGCTGCGGTTTCAACCATTTATGATGTTGAAAATGTACTGCTATCGTCTCACGTACCAATCACCCAAGAGAAGTCGCTATCGCCCAAGAGAAGTCAGCACCACGTTTGGACTTTGCACAACCTTCTTAGCTGTTTCCTATAATTTGCTGGAGTATTTGCATTTACATGAAACTCGGGTTTTTTGACTTTTCACTCCAACTTTGAGGCAATATTTAACCAATCGCCCACACGCGTAAAAAATTCGGACATATCCTATCTTAATCAGCATTTCAAGCGCTACAAGATGAGCTGCCTAGTATCCAGGCCTGCATATATCTTAGGGTGGAAACACATATCACGTGACGCTTTTTAGCAGGGCTCGACCCCCCCCCTCCCCCCCTGTGCCAAAATGTGACGCTTTCGTGACGCTTGGGCCTACCCCCCCCCCCCCCCCCCCCGTGGCGTCACGTGACGCTATTATATACCACAGTGGCACCGTATGTATGGAAATGTGTACAGTAGAGTACCATATTTATTCGTAATCCAGCAACAAGGCAATCAATGTCTGGGAGTGTGTATTATGCAGCATGAAACAATAAATACCTACCATCACCAATAGATAACAAGCAATGGCAAGTATGTAAGCTCGGTCCTAGGGCTATCCGAATAAAGTGCGATGCGATGCGAAGGTATATGTACAATGGCAACTATGTATGATGTATGTAGGTATATGTACTGTAGTACAAAATCGGCGTCACGTGACGTTTGGCCGTACCCCCCCCCCCCCCCCACTAAACGTGACGCTTTCGTGACGTTTGGCCGTCCCCCCCCCCCCCCCCCCCCTGGGGGCGTCACGTGATATATGCATGGGACCTTAGGGGGAAAGCTACAAGCGCTTTTCAAAACTTTGCCCTGTTTCTGTGGTTTCGCTCCTTCAGCCTATTTTCAGTCAAAGCTCGCCAACGGTAAGGGTTAAGTGGTCGCCGAGTACAACATTGGAAAGAGCGTTTCAAGCTGCATTTGACAGTGTCTTCGCTGTTACCACGGCTCCATTGCTTGGGCGACAGCACCTAGTGGCCGTCACCAGTAAATTACTGGTACTTTTACTGGCTTACTGGCAGAAATATTGCTGCCAGTAATTACTTTTACCCTACTTTTACTGGCAGTGCTGCCTGGCATTTTACTTTTACTTTACTGGCTGGTTGATTTTTGTTTTTGTGATTTTTGTACTTTACAGCACTTGAGCATTGGTACCCAACTTTACATGAAACTCGGGTTTTTTGACTTTTCGCTCCAACTTTGAGGCAATATTTAACCAATCTCCCACACGCGTAGAAAATTCGGACATATCCTATCTTAATCAGCATTTCAAGCACTACAAGATGAGCTAGTATCCAGGCCTGCTTATACGTACAGTATATGTTAGGGGGAAAGCTACAAGCGCTTTTCAAAACTTTGCCCTGTTTCTGTGGTTTCGCTCCTTCAGCCTAAGCCTAAGCCCAAGCAATGGAGCCGTGGTAACAGCAAAAACGCTGTCAAATGCAGCTTGAAACGCTCTTTCCAATGTTGTACTCGGCGACCACTTAACCCTTACCGTTGGCGAGCTTTGACTGAAAATAGGCTGAAGGAGCGAAACCACAGAAACAGGGCAAAGTTTTGAAAAGCGCTTGTAGCTTTCCCCCTATGCAGGCCTGGATACTAGCTCATCTTGTAGCGCTTGAAATGCTGATTAAGATAGGATATGTCCGAATTTTCTACGCGTGTGGGCAATTGGTTAAATATTGCCTCAAATATGGAGCGAAAAGTCAAAAAACCCGAATTTCATGTAAAGTTGGGTACCAATGCTCAAGTGCTGTCGCCCAAGCAATGGAGCCGTGGTAACAGCGAAGACACTGTCAAATGCAGCTTGAAACGCTCTTTCCAATGGTGTACTCGGAGACCACTTCGCCCTTACCGTTGGCGAGCTTTGACTGAAAATAGGCTGAAGGAGCGAAACCACAGAAACAGGGCAAAGTTTTGAAAAGCGCTTGTAGCTTTCCCCCTAAGACATATGTAGGCCTGGATACTAGCTCATCCTGTAGCGCTTGGAATGCTGATTAAGATAGGATATTTCCGAATTTTCTACGCGTGTGGGCGATTGGTTAAATATTGCCTCAAAGTTGGAGCGAAAAGTCAAAAAACCCAAGTTTCATGTAAAGTTGGGTACCAATGCTCAAGTGCTGTCGCCCAAGCAATGGAGAAGTGGTAACAGCGAAGACACTGTCAAATGCAGCTTGAAACGCTCTTTCTAATGGTTTACTCGGCGACCACTTAACCCTTACCGTTGACAAGCTTTGACTGAAAATAGGCTGAAGGAGCGAAACCACAGAAACAGGGCAAAGTTTTGAAAAGCGCTTGTAGCTTTCCCCCTAACATATGTATATGCAGGCCTGGATACTAGCTCATCTTGTAGCGCTTGAAATGCTGATTAGTTATGTCCGAATTTTCTACGCGTGTGGGCGATTGGTTAAATATTGCCTCAAATTTGGAGCGAAAAGTCAAAAAACCCGAGTTTCATGTAAAGTTGGGTAAAAATGCTCAAGTGCTTTGGCCCAAGCAATGGAGCCGTGGTAACAGCGAAGACACTGTCAAATGCAGCTTGAAACGCTCTTTCCAATGGTGTACTCGGCGACCACCTAACCCTTACCGTTGGCGAGCAACAATATAACGGTGGACAACAGTATAACGGTGGACAACAGTATAACGGTGGACAACGGTATAACGGTGGACAACAGTACCGTATTTACCCATGCATAAAATATGCCTCTGTGCACCTCTCAAAAACATAAGAAATGTCCCATGCATAGCCCCCCCCCCCCCCCCCTATGCATAGCTTGCTTACTTGCTTGCTTTTTACTTTGCAAAATGCATGACATATCGAACCATGACATAGCCCCATGACCCCATATAGGACCTCTCAATTTTTGCATTGCCCCATGGGGCTATGCATGGGTAAATACGGTATAACGTTGGACAACAGTATAACGGTGGACAACAGTATAATGATGGACAACAATGTAACGGTGGACAATGGTATAATGGTGGATAACAGCATAACAATGGATAGTAGTAGTGAAACGGCGGACGATTCTTATACTATGAATGCGGACCAAATAGACACAGTACTGTATGGGTGTGTCGCACTTGCTCACCCAATGCACAATGATAAAGGTGGGCAGTCAGCAATACGTACATGGAAATAGGTACATATAAAAAATTAAAAAAATTCGGACAGTAATATTTTCGGACGGAATTTTTTGTCCGAATTGTCCGAAAATTTCCGCCGTCCGAAATATCCCTTAAGCGCTTCAAATTCTGAATAAGATAGGCTATGATTGCGGTTCTTTGCCTGTGTGCAATAGGTTAAATTGGCCCGAAATTTTCACAAAATCGAGTCCATGATTTTTAAAATTCCTTCGCGAGAAAGTGGCGATTCGGCCGGACCAGCATTTTTCTACTTTTCTGATTTTATCTCATGAATATAGGTAATCAACCCTCCTGAGTTCGAAAATAAACTCAGTTTTTCAATTTGACCACGTTTAACCGGAGAAACGGGTTCATTTAGGCAGGGTGGTCATGGGAAAAACGGAAACCCGAGTTTCATGTAAAGTTTCGTACCACTGCTCAAGTGCTTTGGCCCAAGCAATGGAGCCGTGGTAACAGCGAAGACACTGTCAAATGCAGCTTGAAACGCTCTTTCTAATGGTGTACTCGGCGACCACTTAACCCTTACCGTTGGCGAGCTTTGACTGAAAATATGCTGAAGGAGCGAAACCACAGAAACAGGGCAAAGTTTTGAAAAGCGCTTGTAGCTTTCCCCCTAACATATATGCAGGCCTGGATACTAGCTCATCTTGTAGTGCTTGAAATGCTGATTAAGATAGGATATTTCCGAATTTTCTACGCGTGTGGGCGATTGGTTAAATATTGCCTCAAAGTTGGAGCGAAAGCCCAAGCAATGGAGCCGTGGTAACAGCGAAGACACTGTCAAATGCAGCTTGAAACGCTCCATTCTAATGGTGTACTCGGCGACCACTTAACCCTTACCGTTGACGAGCTTTGACTGAAAATAGGCTGAAGGAGCGAAACCACAGCAACAGGGCAAAGTTTTGAAAAGCGCTTGTAGCTTTCCCCCTAACATATATATGATGTGTCCGTACATACATGATAATGTATAGTACATAACCTCCTATTGTCTACATATGATAATACGTACATTTGATATTGCCTAGCTGCGCGGGCATGAGTCTGTTACCCCTATCCTAAATGGGATTGGATTTGCATTGACAACCGCCAGACTCATGACCGCGCCTCACTCTAACCCAGTTAGTTAGTTGTTGCATATTTATAATCAGTTCGAGAAAGTTCCCCTGTCGTAACCGGCTGCAAGAAAACGTTAGCAAGAAAACAGAGGAACGTCTGTAGAGTCAGAGAATACGGAACGGCAAGAAAGAATAGTAGCGGAGCAAGGCAAAAGAATTCACCACTGGCGACGCCCAGCATCGAACTCTGAAGGCCAAGGGACTCACCTTTGATCTTTTTGACATGGCAGCTCAGAGTCAGAATTCAACTGCTCCGACTCACTATTTGCTGATTCCGACGCTGATCGCTTGGAAGGAGCGCCGAGGCCAGCCGACCATGGACTTTCTGCAATGGATCGAATGTTTCCGAATCCATACCGATCTACAGAACTCGAACCGACCCCCGGATCAGCTGCTAACAGACAGACAGCTGAACACTCTTCTCCTTCTGAATTTGGGTTCGGAAGCGCGAAGAGGGTTTAGTGCCAACCCTGCTTTTGGTCAGAAGGACGCCATGTCGCATGCAATTATGGGATTGGCTGAAAAGTCCGGAAGAGTATGCAGTATGGACGAAACCAGCCGAAAGGTTTTGGTGTCTGGTGTTGTGGCTTGTGCTCACAAGATGTGACTTCAGCTCAACACGCAATTCAGTGTCGTACGTGCACGCTTCATTTTCACCTTGTTTGGCGAGCATACCATTGGCGAGCAACAATATAATGGTGGACAACAGTATAACGGTGGACAACAGTATAACGGTGGACAACAATATAATGGTGGACAACGGTATAACGGCCAGGTTGCCTATTTTTATTAAAATTATCATATCATAATTGCTAACTTGACCATTTTTAATTTTACTAAGTATATTATATTATATTAAAATTAAAATCACCTGCCTTATATTTATTACCATATATTTATTCGTACCATATACCATATACCATATATTTATTACCATATATTTATTATTTATTCGTAATCCAGCAACAAGGCAATCAATGTCTGGGAGTGTGTATTATGCAGCATGAAACAATAAATACCTACCATCACCAATAGATAACAAGCAATGGCAAGTATGTAAGGTCGGTCCTAGGCTCGGTCCTAGGGCTATCCGAATAAAGTGCGATGCGATGCGAAGGTATATGTACAATGGCAAGTATGTATGATGTATGTAGGTATATGTACTGTAGTACAAAATCGGCGTCACGTGACGTTTGGCCGTACCTCCCCCCCACTAAACGTGACGCTTTCGTGACGTTTGGCCGACCCCCCCCCCCCTCCCCCCTGGGGGCGTCACGTGATATATGCATGGGCCCTTAGGGGGAAAGCTACAAGCGCTTTTCAAAACTTTGCCCTGTTTCTGTGGTTTCGCTCCTTCAGCCTATTTTCAGTCAAAGCTCGCCAACGGTAAGGGTTAAGTGGTCGCCGAGTACAACATTGGAAAGAGCGTTTCAAGCTGCATTTGACAGTGTCTTCGCTGTTACCACGGCTCCATTGCTTGGGCGACAGCACCTAGTGGCCGTCACCAGTAAATTACTGGTACTTTTACTGGCTTACTGGCAGAAATATTGCTGCCAGTAATTACTTTTACCTTACTTTTACTGGCAGTGCTGCCTGGCATTTTACTTTTACTTTACTGGCTGGTTGATTTTTGTTACCGGTACTGGCAAAATTTTATCAAAAGTAAAAAGTAAAATCTGGAAAAGTAAAAAGTAAAATCCCAAGCAATGGAGCCGTGGTAACAGCGAATACACTGTCAAATGCAGCTTGAAACGCTCTTTCTAATGGTGTACTCGGCGACCACTTAACCCTTACCGTTGACGAGCTTTGACTGAAAATAGGCTGAAGGAGCGAAACCACAGAAACAGGGCAAAGTTTTGAAAAGCGCTTGTAGCTTTCCCCCTAACATATATACAGGCCTGGATGCTAGCTCATCTTGTAGCGCTTGAAATGCTGATTAAGATAGGATATGTTCGAATTTTCTACGCGTGTGGGCGATTGGTTAAATATTGCCTCAAAGTTGGAGCGAAAGCCCAAGCAATGGAGCCGTGGTAACAGCGAAGACACTGTCAAATGCAGCTTGAAACGCTCTTTCTAATGGTGTACTCGGCGACCACTTAACCCTTACCGTTGACGAGCTTTGACTGAAAATAGGCTGAAGGAGCGAAACCACAGAAACAGGGCAAAGTTTTGAAAAGCGCTTGTAGCTTTCCCCCTAACATATATACAGGCCTGGATGTTAGCTCATCTTGTAGCGCTTGAAATGCTGATTAAGATAGGATATGTTCGAATTTTCTACGCGTGTGGGCGATTGGTTAAATATTGCCTCAAGTTGGAGCGAAGAGTCAAAAAACCCGACTTTCATGCGAAAGTTGGGTACCAATGCTCAAGTGCTGTCGCCCAAGCAATGGAGCCGTGGTAACAGCGAAGACACTGCCAAATGCAGCTTGAAACGCTCTTTCCAATGGTGTACTCGGCGACCACTTAACCCTTTTACCGTTGGCGAGTTTTGACTGAAAATATGATGAAGGAGCGAAACCACACAAACAGGGCAAAGTTTTGAAAAGCGCTTGTAGGTTTCCCCCTAAGATATATGTAGGCCTGGATACTAGCTCATCTTGTAGCGCTTGAAATGCTGATTAAGATAGGATATTTCCGAATTTTCTACGCGTATGGGCGATTGGTTAAATATTGCCTCAAAGTTGGAGCGAAAAGTCAAAAAACCCGAGTTTCATGTAAAGTTGGGTACCAATGCTCAAGTGCTGTCGCCCAAGCAATGGAGCCGTGGTAACAGCGAAGACAATGTCAAATGCAGCTTGAAACGCTCTTTCTAATGGTGTACTCGGCGACCACTTAACCCTTACCGTTGACGAGCTTTGACTGAAAATAGGCTGAAGGAGCGAAACCACAGAAACAGGGCAAAGTTTTGAAAAGCGCTTGTAGCTTTCCCCCTAACATATATCCCTCTCGGTGTCAAAGCTTTTGTCCTCAGGAAATCAGTGATAAAACGTCCGCAAATTTTTATCGTTTAGTTCTATTTTCCTATTTGATATGTCCTATTGGTTTTGTGTTTTTGTCCTCAAAATTGGGTTCTGTAAGACTGCTTCAATTTGTAGTAAAATGTCCTATTTTTTTCAGACGATTTGTCCTCCGGTTAAGTATGACGTCAAATTGTTCTGATGCAAGTTATGTCCTCACCATTTTCATATGTCCTCATTTTTAAGTACGTAGACAGAAATGTCATCAGTAGACTTCTGAGGAATGAATTTAGCTGAGGATGAATGTGATTATGTCCTATCATGATTGTATTGGAGGTGTTCTGGATAGGACTTTTACTGATATGTCCTCATGAAAAAATGTTGTTTTTTTTGTCCCTTGAGGGCAGTATGTTGTAAAGTGTGAGGCCTAAATTCTCATGTAATGTCCTCTAATTGGAACATTCAGTGTCCTCAGTTATTTTTTTAATCATTATAAATAAAGTAATACATGCAGTGTCAACAATCAGCAGAACCGTATTACTACTAAATTACTTACCAAGAACCACTAGGTTACCAAAAACGAACCAACAGTTTCATGCCAGCAGACCACAAAGATTACCATAAAATAACAATGTTTTTTTCCCTGCTAGTCGCTGTCTTCATGGGGCTATTCCAAATCAGGTAGTTCTTCATACTCCTCTTCCTCTGGTTCTTCCTCCTCTCCCGGTTCTTTTCCGTAGTTTCCAATCTTCTTACACTCTTCGTCGCAAAATTTCTTCTCTTGCTCCTTTTCTTCCTGTTCCTTCTTCTCCTGCTCCTTCTTCTCCTGCTCCTTCTTCTCCTGCTCCTTCTTCTCCTGCTCCTTGGCGACGTAGGCCATTTTTTTCCATTCTTCCTTAGCCAGAACCAAACGCATTTTCTTCTCTCTTCCACTGGCCTTGGACTTTCTACCCACGGTAGCAGAGCAGCTAGGAGATCGCTTGCGAGTGATCTTGAATTCTTCCTGGGCCCTTCTGATCTCGTTGGGCGTTTGCCATTTGAAATTGGCGACCTCTTTTCCAATCTTGATCATTTCCAGTGTGGGAGGATGAAGCTTCATCTCTTTCATCTCCTGCGCCTCCTGCCTCTTCATCCTCTCCTTCTGCTTCTCATCCAGCTTTTTCGCGAAGATGGCCCGCTTCTCACGCTCCTCTCGCTCCTTCTTCTTCTTAGCCTTCCTCTCCAGGGGTAGCATCATTTGAGCAATGAGGCCGCCATGAACTTTACCAACGTGTGGAGAATGAACTGCCTCATTGATTTTATCCCCCGGCAAGTGGCGAAATTCGGAACTCTCATCCGCACTGCTGCTGTCAGTAGAGATGTCGTTAAGCTCCGAAAATTGTTGACCCATTGTGCACCAGACTTCAGTAGATCAAAGCGTGATGAAACTGCTTCAATAGCTAAAAAGCTACATTTCAACACTTAGCTAAATGACGTCTACAATAGTGATGAGGACTTTTAATCGAATTTGCATAAAACTAGGTACAAGAGGACAAACTGATTTTTAACCCAAAGCAAACAAAGTCGCCATGTTCAAAACGGTTTTACTGAGACACCGAAATCAAACAATCCAAGTTCAAAGCTGAGAGGTTTTGGCAACCCCCTGTTGCACCAAGCAGGTCGCCAGATCAGTAACCGAGTTTTGCGCACATTGGTACAGATTCACCTCAAGTGGGAACACTGAACTCTTTATCACAACAGTAACTTTATCTCTTTTGCCGAGACTCTTCCAGAAGTGCCAGATCACATCACGACCCCTCTTATCCCATTCATGACCCTCTTTGGGTTGTACACCATGCAGCTTCACCTCAATAGCCTGAGCAGGCAGACTGGTAATGAGCCGCTCTGGGATTGGTCTGAAAAAAAGGAATTTAGGTCTGTAATCTCTAGACAGAGAACTTAGGTCTGTAATGTCATGTCCGATGCTACTGCATTTACCTCAAGCTCGAAAGATGAACATTGCCATCCGGACATGTGATGTCCAAGTAGGAAATCACAGCCATGGGAGGCTTGATCTGCTTCACAACAGCTCGAACCCAGAGGGGACGGCCATCCATTTTACGTTGTACTGCCACTGGACAACCAACAGCTGGATTTCCGGGAGGCTCGGCGAAACCATTGTGCTCCGTGTCGGATGCATACAGTCGGTAAAACCAGTCCATCGTAATCATCAGCTGGTCCAGTTGCCGGAAGCTCGACTGGTGTACAAGGGACAGCGTACTACTCCTCCGCACGAACCTCACCAGAATGACGCCATCAGCAAGTTTCTGAAATGTCCTCAACTATGTAGGTTGTTAGACAATTTTGTCCTCTGATGAATATGTCCTCATTTGCCAAACCTACAGGGTCTTGTTGCAGATTGCTAAACTGCGCGTATGACACGGTCGTGTCAACGGTCGCCGGTTGCACATCAGTTGGTACAGCAACCTGAAACATCTGTAAAGGCAAAGGCGCATTTTTTTGCGTCCTAATTCGGAACAATGAGTTCATGGGTAATTTTGGGATAACGCACCCCACATTGACAAGGATACTTTGAAACAACCATAAAGTTTTACATTGACTGACAAGCAACAAATGTATCACGACTGTTGATTATCCCCCTGCAGATGCCAAGGTCTATAGCACGGTAGGCACAGCGCTATTTTACAGGAGTGGCATTGCAAAATTTTTGCTCTGTTCCTTATTCCACTACGCTCCCAGCAGCACTGACACCTTCTTCTTTTCTTCACCGTCGGTTCCTCAGGCAGATGGTCGTCTTCAGAACGATGTCTCTTTGGTGCCCTCATCCTACTGATTTCAGCAGCAGTCGGTTTCGCCTCCGCCAAGATTTCTTCCACGATTCGTTCCAAACATTCCTAAAAGTCGAGGACCTTTTTGAACTTAGTACTCCAACGTGAGTAAAAAGATGCATTGTAATACCTGCGTAGTTAGATGCTGGAATTCCGTGGGTCGAAGAGCCTTCATGATGACCCTTGTATTTGCCACACCGGTGAGGAGTATGTACTGGAAAATGCTCATGTACCAACGCCTGAAGTAGTAAGTAATAGTTAGTTCTCTTTGAAATCAGAAGACAAAGAAGTTCGGAATGGAGTTGCTGTAAAATCTGACACCTGTTAATGTATCTCCTCATTATGTATGCGATGAATTGATTTGCCAAATCCACACCGCCCATCGCAAAGTTGTAGAACGTGTAAGCCAGAGGCTGCTTCACGCAACGGACGTACCATGAGGTGTCTTCTTTTTCCTTCACGCGTCTTCTTACATCATCGCAGTAGTTCGCCACATCCGGTAGGCTACAACAGAGTCAATACAGTGAGGACATTTTCTAAAGTGGCAGGACGTTTTCATCAGGAGGACATTTCAGTTGAGGACATTTTTTGTTTAGTAACTTGCTAATTATTTACGTGTGCAGCAGCACAACAGGTCGAGAGTCTCGCCAGTTGGTGAGAGTACAGTTCTCCGTTTTGATAGACCCACACTCGCCCCTTGGCAGATTCCTCCAACGGTCGCTGTTTCTGTCGATCATCTGCTTTGGCACGCCCCATGGGTTTTTAAGTGTGCCACAGCAGAAAATTTTCTTCTTTAGCATTTGCTCAAACCATTCAACGTGTGTGTACTGAAAAATTCACAGAGTTGTGATGATGTAGTGCCATCTTACCATACTGCATCAATTCTTGCTTACAGCCGTATCCAAGAAAAGCCGGATGCTAAAACATACAAGGGCTTAGTGTGGGACTGATTTCACATGTAAAATGCGTCACAAAATGAAGCGTGACATACTGTTGTCCACCGATTTTCGCCATGTCGACTAGGTTGTTCAAATAGCGAAGTAGAATGCGCTTCTCCCCATCCTTCAAAGGCAAATTTGCATTGTGCCCAGCCTCGTGAGTGTGTATGATCCCTGACAGGACATACCCGGTTCTAGCATCGCAACACGAATAAATCTAAAGTTGAGACAGCTAAGATTTGCGCAGGTGTAAAACTTGATAAATGCGGATGAGCTTTCCTATGCTTTACCCGTATTCCCCAGGGATTTGGCTTCCCGGGCATCTTGACTTTACAAGCCCATCGACCCAGGTAAGGGTACAGCTGCTCATCGATTGAAGCATGGGGACCAGGTTGAAAGTGAGCAACGAAACTATCCATAGCCGCCTTGAAAAATCGACGAACCTTGATCAGTGGATCATACAATGGATTGCTCCGAAGCAGAAGACCAGCACGCTACAAATCATTGCAATAGTAAAGTCAGTTTACAAATCATTTCAAAAGAAAAGTCAACTTAAGCAGTTATCTGCCAATTGTAACTACCTCAATGTATTCATTGTCTTCGAGGTGAATGGAGCGCAGAATCCAATCATATCTTGTCTTCGTGAAAACACTCAAGAAACCTGGCGTGTCAGACAGTCTGCCTTTCCGTGACCAGTACGACCTTAAAAAATTCCTCATTTTATTCTGTCCTCATGTTTGCTATGTCCTCTTTATTATACCATAATGGGAATGTCCTCACCTACGAAGGAACTAAATTCCCTTACACGTACTTTAAGTTTGACTTTCTGCTTGCTGCGGTACTGAGATAGGCCGCGATGAATCGCAGCCACTCCATCTTGCCCAGGGTCCGCCACCTTCTCCCGTAACGCCACGCTCCATGTTTGTTCGTTTCGAACAAAGCAATGCTGAGAGCGGGCCCCAGCAAAGTGAGGAAAACAGATAGAAAAGTTGGGATTGAAGAGAATCCTTTTGGTCCCGGAGGATGTCTTGGTTCATAGGGCACGTCCTTGTAAGGACGGTACCCTGGAATCCATTTCTGACGATACTCTTCAGAGGTGGCTGCATCCGCATCCTCTTCGACTTGCAACGGGTCCTCCTCTCTCACCAGAATGTCCTCTAATGGATCATCCATCTTTAACATACCACGCGCTGTAGTACTCTTATCCTGTGCGGGAAAACACTAAATAGCACAGAAATAAGTATCCCATTCTTCGGGATGAAACAGGTACAGTATGTAGGGAGAGCTTTGAACCATCACCCAACAGAAAGAAAACAGTAATTGTATTCTTTTTTATGAAAAATTTTACTGGGGTCGAATCGTGCAATGGCAGATGATTTTCACATGAGCAATGAAGAAGGCAAAAAAAGGAGACAAAGTGATACTCGTAATAGAAAACGCGCAAAAGGCACCGTAGAACTAATGCTAACATGATGAATGCCGTTGCATCAACTGAGGACTTACTATAGACAGGCAGAGCTAAGTGTTGCTTGCCAAATCACGCACTAACACATAACGTACTCACAACTGTGAACAAGTATTTGTGAAGTGATAGTAACTTTCAAAGTATCAATTTTTACATACGATGACGGCTAAGCATTGCCAAAAGAAAAACTAGAAAACGAATACAAAACCTGACTGAGCAAAAGTGCAAAGCAGAAAAGTGGACCCCTTACAGTAGAAGAAATGACAGGATAGTAGCCAATAAAATACAGTGCATCTACATAAATGCGCCTTGACTGTATCACTTGCACTTCTGCTTGGTTTTCTTGGGGCGATAGGGTGGATCCTCCTCACCCTTGGCCGGCTGCTTCACGTCCTTCGGAGGAAATGCTGCAGGAGGGGCTCCGAGGGTGGCCTTTCGCTCTGCTCCTCCCTTCCCCGTCGCAGCCTTAACAGCAAGAACAGCGCATGTCCTTCTCAAACTATTTGTACGTATTTTTAAATGGTGAGGACATATGAAATTAACGGAAGACAGATGAAGTCAACTTACCACTTTCTCGCGGTAGGCCTGCGCTTTGCGGCGACTCTCTCTCTTGTACGTCTCCATGTCGAGACTGGATTCGGAGTCCTCCGACGAAGATGACAGCTTCGCCATGCCATCCGGCCCGCGCTTGGTAACCGGAGCTTTCTGAAGGCAAACAAGCAAAATTTGACAGCAAAAGAAATTGCCCTCAGATAAGCCTTAAAAAAATCATAAGAAAGAGTATTCAATGCCGTAACCGGTACCTTTTTCTTCACCTCCTGTTTCGGCTCTCCACGCTCCACTTTCACCGCAACCGCTTTCTTAGCCTCCGCTTGTTGATGATGTTTGCTGTGGGGACTGGTTTTCGTCAGGTCGACGGTGGATGTGTTGTCCCCTTTACTTTTGCCGTCTAGACAAACGAAATGTCCTCAGTTCAGCTTTTACGATGTCCTCTAATACTTCTTATATAGAATTTTTGAAAACACCATTTCTGTCCTCACTACTTATTACTTGTCGTAGTTACGCCTCAATGTTTTACCCGTTCGTTCCGCTCGCTCCGGCGATCTGCTGTGGCTCCTGCTGCGACGATGCCGACTGCGCTCGTTGCTAGAACCATGATCGCGGCGATGATGGCGGTGGCGGCTGCTGCTCCTTTCCCTTTCCCTCGAAACCGGCTCGTCGTCGCGCGAGTAGGAACGTCGGCGTCGGTGACGTCTGCGCTCGCCGTCCGATCTGCTCCGGCTTCTTCCGTGCCGCCTGTTGCCGCCATTCCTGCTGCAGCTGCGTCGACGGCTCCTGCTGCGGCTGCGACGACGGCTCCTGCTGCGGCTGCGAGGACGTTTCTTGCTGCGGTGACGACTACTGCTTCTGCTCTTGTCGACGTCCTTCTCCCGCTCGCGCAACAGATGGAGGAGCTCCGCCGAACTGCACTCGGACACCCGTTTCTGGAGTGTGGGCATGCGGGAAGAGCGAGAAGGGGCTGGAAAAAAACGAAGTATTTTGCGAACAAGTACCCCAATTGAATTGAATAAAGTATAACTTATCTGATAAAGAGGCATAAGTGAGAGCTTATGTTTACTTCTGCTCTCCCGTGGGAACGAGTCCCTGCGCTGTCTCTTCCGCTCTGAGGCGCTGGGTGATGAAGAAGTACTACGCGAACGGCGTCGACGATGACGCTCGTGCTCGTGACTGTCGGAGCGGCTGCCGCTGCGAGACCTCTTGCGCTTCACGCGATCCCCGGTTCGCTTCCTTCCACCTTCCTCCTCTTCCGCAGTGCCGCTAGCGCCTACAGTGACAATACATTACTCACTCTCGGTAAAAGTTTATTTATAGTTTAGACCTAAGGATTTTGTCCTCAACGTGGACTCTATCCTCAGATGAAAAGTCCTCAGTACTCAATACGGTCAAAGTGTGTTTAGAGTTTTGACCTAGGGATTTTGTCCTCAACGTGGACTTCATCCTCAAATGAAACTGTCCCCAATACTAAATCCGTCCTCACTTAGGATGAACAGGTTAACCTTTTGAGGATTCAGGAGGACGCTTTTTCCCCGAATCCACTGCGACCTGATCCTGATGCTTGACGTCCTTGCTGCCCTTCGCGTCCTTGCTTCCTTTCGCTTTCTCTCCTTCCTGCACCTGCGAATCCGGCTGCCCCGGCGGCTGTTCGGGAGTCTCCGCCACGACCTCCTCCTGTTCTTCCGTCTTCTTCTCCATTTCCTCCCGTCCTGCAAAATGAAGGGAAAACATTAAGAGACGTTTTCTGTAAGTATTGAGAGTAGCCTGTAGTATAGGCGGAAGGGGGGTACTTTTTGTAAATCGAGATAATATGCCTATCGGATTCCCCATCAAAAACTGCATATGTTGATGAAGTTTTAGGAAAAAATTTGTTCAGGCATCATCGAGATATTGATGGGTAAAGGTGGGCAGGTCGCATTTTTGCCGTTTTTCAACGTTTTTAGCTATATTTCAGCAACCGCAGGGCTTAGAGGGCTACAATTTGGTACACACATACATCCCATAGGGACCCAAGTCTGGACCAATTTTGAGCCCAATCGGCCACCTGTGTGGCGAGATATAGCATCACAAAGTGCATTTCTGCATATTTTGCACCTGTTGCAAATTTAGTTTTTTGAATACCACGGCGCGAATACATGCCCTGCACGGGGTAAAATTTTGACAGAAAGTAGAGAAGGGTTAGGCCTAAAAACTTTAGTACTACCGCAAAAAATCTCTATAATTGGAATTGGGACTACAGTCCTCCTGAATGGTGAAAAATGCAGCAAAAAGTTTCCCGCCTTTTTTATTTTTCAAGATAAATGAGCAATACCACTGAAACTTTTCCCTCGCAAGTAGCCTATCTTATGTAGAATTTGATGTAGATTTCAAAAATAAAATTGTTTTTCCCAAAAAATTTAACCCTTACCCAAAATTCACAAAAATATACTACTTTTGCAAAATTATATGCTAGGGGTTAAATTTTTTGGGAAAAACAATTTTATTTTTGAAATCTACATCAAATTCTACATAAGATAGGCTACTTGCGAGGAAAAAGTTTCAGTGGTATTGCTCATTTACACGACGGGGCCAGGCGAGCCAAAAAACGGCCAAGTTTCTTCGGGCTCCTAGGAGCCGGCAACCAATGACCGATAGGGGCAGGCGGGGTTTAGGGGGAATAAATCCAGGTCTCGTGGTAGGTAGTTGCTTGGCTCTCATGCAGCTGAAGAGGATTAGTGACCCGCGTCAATGGGGCAATAAAATATATTCCATACGGTCGCCTGCTCGGCGTAGACCAACGGTCCCATGCAACAAACAATAATCCCCTGCCCTGTCTTTCTCTTCCTTCTCACTGTGGTGACTATCTGTCTTGTGCTCGATAATTGTTCATCACCAAGTTTTGCTGCCGCTTTTGTACGTATGTGGTGAACAAACACTTGGATAGAATGTCTTCCTCTGTAGCAAAAGCAATAGAAAATTAGAGAGGATTTAAGTTGCTTCAAGCAGCACAGAAGCCATGGTAAGAAAAGCAAATGAATGCATCACGAAAAGTACAGGTACTGTACGTAACGTATGTAGGTACGTATAGCACATACGTACGTACGTATAGCACGTTCTTTACCTTTGCGATGAGGAAGGAGCGTTTGCTTGGCCATGAGGAAGGAGGTGGCGTGTGGCATATTGGCCGGCTCATTAGACCTGCTGTGTGTGTGGCGTGGTGTCGCTCTTTCTTTTCTCCCTTCCGTCACTCAAGTTTCCCGCTGAGCTCGGGCAAGATTTACAACGCCGCCTGGGGGCAGATTAACGCTTGAGATGGCAGGAAAGCAAACACAGAATTAGATGGCCACGTGAACCGACCTACCCTGCAATTGGCTGTATTTTCGTGGGTGGGGCGAAAGAAACTTGGCCGTTTTTTGGCTCGCCTGGCCCCGTCGTGTTATCTTGAAAAATAAAAAAGGCGGGAAAATTTTTGCTGCATTTTTCACCATTCAGGAGGACTGTAGTCCCAATTCCAATTATAGAGATTTTTTGCGGTAGTACTAAAGTTTTTAGGCCTAACCCTTCTCTACTTTCTGTCAAAATTTTACCCCGTGCAGGGCATGTATTCGCGCCGTGGTATTCAAAAAACTAAATTTGCAACAGGTGCAAAATATGCAGAAATGCACTTTGTGATGCTATATCTCGCCACACAGGTGGCCGATTGGGCTCAAAATTGGTCCAGACTTGGGTCCCTATGGGATGTATGTGTGTACCAAATTGTAGCCCTCTAAGCCCTGCGGTTGCTGAAATATAGCTAAAAACGTTGAAAAACGGCAAAAATGCGACCTGCCCACCTTTACCCATCAATATCTCGATGATGCCTGAACAAATTTTTTCCTAAAACTTCATCTACATATGCAGTTTTTGATGGGGAATCCGATAGGCATATTATCTCGATTCACAAAAAGTACCCCCCTTCCACGTACTATGCAACCGCTACAGAAAACGTCTCTTAATTCGCTTTGGAAATTCCCTACCCTGTCCAAAAAAATCATTGCAATTTCGCCAATAAACCCCCCTTTCCCCTCCCCAAAAAAAACAAACGTCATTTCTAAGCGACGGGTTCACTCATCTGCTTGCCTTTCTTCCATGCCTCCCAGCTGTCCAACAGTAGCTGAGGAACTTCGTCCTAAACATGAAACTGCAGTTCAGCTACATGTGGAACATTTATTCTCACCGAGACATGAGAAAAAACGGTAGTCTCATAAATTAAAGTTTGCAATTAGCCAAGTACTGTCTCTCTGTACCTTGCTGACCCACTTGTCGTCCTGGGTGAGATTCACTGCTCTCGCCTTTTGCCCCTTGAGATATTCCGGCATCACGTGTCTTTGGAAGTGTTGCACCCGAGCTTTGTGGACTTTCTGGCGTTTCGCCTCTCGTGGGATGGCCAGCGGGTAGCCATTACGTTCGTACCACAAGTGCAGTTTGTGCGAAAAGCTGCAGTTGTAGGTGCTCAGGAGTTTCTTCAGCGCAACCACCTCAGTGCTTTTGGAACCACCAACTGGCAGATCACTCATCACGGCTCTCCACGAGACTTGATGCGGCTGAAATAATATCTCCGGCTAATTTCTGAGGACTTATGACAAGACACGAGGACAAGACAAAATGCTGCACAAAATGTCCTCAGCGAACCTCAGCGTATGCCAGTGGTTCCGTGTTGAGCATGGTCTGCGGCCAAAGAGCCTGGTACTGACGAACGGACGCCACAGTATCCACCATCTGTATGTCCGTCCCGTGCGAATACAGCTTGGAACTGTACATGGAGTACGCGTTCGAAGCCATGTGGCAGCCCAGGCGTTTCTTCTGCAGCTTCTCCTCATCCACTGCTGCCACACAGCCTTGCATACAGCCGAGAATCCGTTGGAGACTGAGTCCGTAAATGTTCGAGCTAAGCGAAACCGGCCACTCCCTTTCCCTCGTTCTGACCTCTCCTTCGTTCCAGCAAAGCTCCTGGGCGTAGGACGCTGCCACCTTCGTGTGATAATCGCGAAGCAGAACTTTTCCACCCCGTTCTCCCACAATCATCTTCCAGTCCGTAAGCTCCACCTCTTCTTTCTTCACCTTGCCCACCATGTGCTTGTAGATAGCCCGACGGAACGGCCGGAACTCCAACTTGAAACTCTCATGCGAACCAGCAGATCGCGGCACCTCAGCCAACAACATGTTGCGTCGCGAAGCTAGGCACATGCCGGGATTCTTCTTGGAGGGATCAATAAAGCGTGGATTGGGGTCTGGTGTTTCCTCTAGGACTGGCCCACAGTGATCCATTTTATCTTCCGGTTTCCACCTCACACGATCAAATTTCATTGATGAGGCGCGTCCAGCTGTCACATCCATCGCATCCTCTCCTTGTTCTGGCTCTTCTGAATCTTCTTCGTCTTCATCGTCCCCTTCTGACTTCTTCTCTCCCTCGCTTTCCTCGTCATCGTCGTCATCATCACTCTCTTCTCCAGAATCCGAAACAGCAGCACTAGTTGTAGGGGCCTTCTCCTTCTGGGCCCTTTTCTTGGACTCGGACTCACCACCTCTCTTCGCCTTCTTGTTCTCATCCTCTTCCGGTTTCTCCTCTTCATCGTCCGTCACTTTGTCCGCAGGTGGTTTTTGCCCGAAGTTGACCGGTCGACGAGGCGGACGTCCTCCCCCACCACCCCCAAGATCCCCCCTTCTGCCTGACGTTGCAGAACGTGTATTCTTCGCAGGGGAATCCTGAAGGTTTTCACCACGACGAGATCTACGTTCGCTGGCTGTCGATTTCTTCGTCGCTGACTTAGGGGGCGTCTTCTTCGCTGCACCGAAAACCTTGTTCTCTTTCTGCTGCGGACATATTTCCTGAGAGGACTTCTCTTGCTGAGGATTTTTCTCCAAATTGTCCTCTGCCAAGGCCTTGAAGTGCTCATCCACAATGTGATCTCGATCCGAACCGGAAGTGAAGCTCAAGTCACCTATTTCTTTTTCGTCGTCAGTAGACCAAGGCAGCTTAGCAAGCTCTCCTTCTGAGTACGAGTCGATTTCGTACTGACAGAAACTGCCAGCAACACTCTCAGGTTCCTCTGGACTGTCTAGGGTAGTCTTTGCCAAGGCAGAACTCAGGCCACTGAAACTGCCGTCTTTCGCAATCCTAATGGTAAACTTTTGACGCTTGTCGCAAGAAGCAGTTGGTTCTCGCAACACACCCAATTCACTGTAATAGCGCTGCTTGATCTCCTCCATAGAAGGGATGGCGGAGTTGTTGCAGTCCATTCCTAAATGTCGCTCAGTAGGATAGAGGTGAATTCGAGTAGAAGGTTGGCTAGCACCCCCCTGACACCTACAGTCTAACTTGCAAGCAGAATACCGATATTTGACTTTGCTTTTCAAGTAGCCTTTTTGAAAAGCAAGAAAAGCAAAGTCAAGCAGACGAAAACGGTCTGCTTCTTCAAAAGCAGGTCAAAAGCAGAGAAAAGCAGCAACGCGAATAATCTGCTGCTTGATTGACAGCTTGCATAATTGCCCCAGTTTCTCGCTTGGGACCCTCCTTGCAAAAGCAGAAGCAAAGGCAAGTGAGGTGTGGCGCATCATTGTTAGCTCTTGGCCCTCCCTCTGGCTAGCCACACGCGCTCTAGTAGCAAGAGGAACACTGTGCTGTACATTAGGCTGCTTGTCTGAACAGGTGTGTGTGTATGCGTCCTGTTCCTCTGAGGACAAAGGCAATTGTGATGAGGAACTACTATCACTATGTACAAATTTGTGAAGTTGCCTACTATTACACTTTCTACATATACATAGGCACAGTAGTTTGGTTTATGTACTGGCATGAAAAGTTTGCATCTTATTTTGTGGTTTACAGTATGTGTTATAGTTTTATACATACTTTTACCCATCAACCTTTATGCATAAAGTGTGGACAGGACGCAGCTTGGGAATCAAACCACAGATAAAGTGAAGAGCTCGTGGATGGGAGTGAGCGTGCGTTGGGAGAGAGAGAAGCGCTTCACCCGCCAGATGGGTCTCGGCTCAGGTTTCAGCGCCCTGGGCGAAAAATTAATGAAAGCAGAGAAAAGCAAGCTTGAAAAGCAAACTAAAGCAGACTAAAATAGCTGTCAAGCAGACAAAAATGAGGTGCAACTTGGCAGCAAAAGTCTAAAATAGAGAAAAATGGCCCTATCCTATAACATGGGGCGATTTTGGCTTGCTTAAAAGCAAAGTAAAGCAAAGTCAAATATCGGTATTCATGCTGCGAGTTACCCTGTATGTAGTAGCCAGTACACAATTAGGATCACTATTAGCTTCGTTAAAAACTGCCAAATTGCTCTCCACCAGCCTCTGTAGGGAGGAAATTTTGCCATTTGGAAATTAAAAAGGTTCACAGTGCAGCATGGAAAAATATTGCAACCGTTAAACACAGCCTTGCTATGATTACTCAGCACCAGCAGGCAACTGCGAAGGTAACAGTCTGGCAGCGTAAAAGAGCGTGCTGTTTGATGCGAAAGTTTAAGAAAAAAAGACGACGTGTCATGCTCCAGGAGTGATTGAAAAAAAGGTGACGAGAGGAGGAGGAAAGGAAACCTATCATTACACCCTAATAAAAGCCATAAACTACCCGTCGAAATGAGGACAAAATTGCCCCTCGAATACCGTACCCCTCCACCTGTTATACCGTACCCACCCCCACCCCACACCACCCTATCCCCGTGAAAAAAATAATCTGAGGACTTCTTAGTACTGAGGACAAACAAAAGTGGCAGCTGTCCTCAGTGCTACCATAAACCAACATACTAAAGTAAATGTCCTCACTACCGACAGAAAGCAAAATGAAGCCATAGGGTAAAGTTGGAACAGAAAGGCAAGCAGACATGCTAGGACAGATCAGAACTCACCGTCTTCAGGAGTTTCCAGTGCGAGGATGCGTCCACTGCCCACGTAGACCGTGTCGTTCCGCTTCTTCATTTTGTAAACAGGGAAGAACTACCGTTGCCGGAAGCCACTTCTGCTCACTGGATTGAGCTAGCTAGCTAACGCCGAGTTCTATCCGCCTGTCTCTTTCATCCTGCAGCTATGAAACCACAGCACGATGGACGTAGGCAGTCCATTGACTGACTGGAAGTTCCTCTGCACAGACCGCGATCGAACGATCCGGCAGGCCGAATTATCTGTCAAGCACAACGGAGACGAGTGTTTCAGGCAGAGAGGAGAAGGAAGAACCTCACTCGGAGGCGGATTCCATCGTTATCATAAACTCAATAAAAATCCAAAAGATTCCGCACAACAGCTCTTTACTTCACAATCAACAACAACTGATTCAAAAATAATAAATCACTCCCGCTGCCCCTCGCCCTCCTTGGCTCCGCCTTGCCTCCCTGCGGCTTCCGGCTCCTTCCTCCAATCACCGCCTTGAAAGTTGGCGGGAGTTCGGGGCCTGCGGTGAGACTTTCCTCCGCCAGCCGATCGATTCTTGCGTAGGCTGGCGGGGCGCAGTTGATTTTACTCGCGAAGCGGCGCGGCGTCTTAGAGTTGCCGCGCCGCCTTTTGCCTCCAACGCGGGCTGCCGGCTGTCAGTTCATGGCCGCAGGGCTGGGCTATGGTACGTCCCGTTGGACGTACCCCACGACTTTACATGTGCTGCTGGATTCTCCAGCGTTCCGCCTGGACGCGCCTTGAGTACGGCAGGGGCCTGAAGAGTCTTGCCCTCGGGATGGGCAGTCTTGGTTCTCCCTGCCAGCGGCGATCTTTGTCCGGGAGGCGAGGGGCGCACAGTTGTTGCACAGTACACATGAAGAGCTGAGGCGGAAAAATATGTACATACCTACGAGTATCACCCGGGCTTCATGATCTTGATTCCCTCCCGACGAGTGATACTCGTTTCACCCCAGCTAGTCCAATTGGACTTAGCTCTTCATAGCCGGACAGATTCGTCCGGCTTTTTGGCCCTGCCCTGGAATCAGGGTGGGCCTTGTCCACTTCCTCCCGTTGGAGGGGGGTATTGGGCAGGCAGTGCCGGCTGCGGCGGCCAGGTCACATGAGTGGCCCCCGGCAGTGGCTGCATTATCGGGGCTCCCGATGCGTCAACCAACGGGGAGAGAAGATACGGCTTCTGCTGCCCACAAGTCGGGTCAAAGATCATGTAGATCTGAGGCTGTTGCGTATGCAACTGCCCGGTTAGCGCAGCTTGTGCTTGTGTCGATTCCGACACAACAAAGCTCGACGCCAATTGGCCAACAGGGTAGTTATAGCCCACCGCCTGTTGGGGCTGACCCGTGACTGCCGGTTGCAATGGTTGCTGTGCATATTGGACTGGTTGTCCTACCGCAACCGCTGTTCCCATTGACGTTGCTACCGCCTGTGAAGGAAGCAGCTGGGGCATGGGTTGTCCTGTTATGGGGGGCCGGAAATTCGCATCTGAGCCTCCGGTCTGAGAATCCAGACCTGGAGGCCTTGGCTGTCCAGCCATGCCTGAGCCTCCCATTGGAGCTCCCATCCCCGGAGACGGTGAGCTCACCGTCAGCACCCCTGGGGAGACTTGCGCAGGATCCAGACGTGGGGCCTGATGCGCAGGATCCACGTACTGGGTCCGAGGCGTTGTCTCGGCAATGTCCGCCATGGGGTGATTCTGAGTTTCTAGCCCAGGGGGAGGCTGTCCGGATGCGTCCGAATCCTGGTTCGAAGGCGGCAGATTCTGCTGCTGGCTTCCTCCAGTCTGCTGACCATCAGAAGACGAATCTATTTCTCCCTGAACACCTCCTCCCTGAGGTGGATCTGTGTCCATGCCTTCCTCCTGACTTGAGGAGGTGCCGAGTGCGCCAGCTCGAAAGCCAGCGGGGTCTGTTGACCTCGCCCGTTTCTCTTCTTTTCGAGTTCGGCGAACATCCGCTTGGATGTTGGCCCAATCGAATCTAACCAAGCACACTCCGGAGTCATTGTCTCGATTGACCATAAAGTCGCGGATTTCATACCGCTTTCTGACTCCGACATCCTTTGGCCGCTGCCGCACATCAACCATCTTCCGCTCATATGAGGGAGGTGGTAGATTTTGAGTGTGCTTCTGCAGCCGATCAGCTTTCAGCTGCTGCCAAAAGGACTTTATTTTTATGGCGCTGGCGCCTGACTCAGTCAGTTTTCTGGCCAAGGAATATCTGAAATCTGGGTTCCATATCATGGTCCCAAAATAGGCCAGATTAAACCCCCGACTGGCGTCTTCCAATCCGTGGGCTCTGGCGATTTCCTCCAGCCAGTCACCTTTCTGTATAGAAGGCGGAGGCAGTGGCTCTGGAGGTTTGTCCTCCGCCGGACTGTGCTGCACAGTCTTGAGAGGGCCAGGTCTTATGATGACTCTTTCAGATTCAGGAACTCCTTTGGGACCTGGCCGGAATGGGCCTGTTCTAGTCGTTTGACTAGATCTGCCCCTGGCACCTTGCTGCGAAGATGCTGATCTCCCTCGCTGCTGCTCCTGACGCTGCGAGCGTATGGGACCCCAATACCCGGACTGGGTATCCGAGCTGGAGCTGAGATTTAGCTCTGGAGGCAGGGGAATCCCTGTCTCTTCGACCCAACGCATCAAGACTTCTTGCTGCCTTCTCAGCTCCTGATTCTCTTGTTCGAGCTTCTGGCTCCCTTTGGAGCGCTTCGGACTGGGTGGCCGCATGCTCCTAGTTGTGCTCTGCATAGAGCTACTTCTAGACTGCGACTTACGCCCGAACCCTTGCGCCACTCCACTGTATGTCCCCGGGGCAGCTGGCTGGGGAGGCAGATTACCTTTACGGCCAAAAGGACTAGGTGTCTGCTTAGACAACCCTCCTTGTGTCTGGCCTCCCATGAACGTTTGGGGTCTCTGCCGAGGCCTACCCCGGTCTTCTGACTGTGACCTTCCTCCTTTTGAGGGAAAGGTCCTTCCTTGCCGCTGGGCAGGTGGAGGTGGCAATTTAGTCACACTCTGAACAGACCCATCTCTGGATTCAGCGCGGGCCTGGCTGCGTCTCCTTTGACGAGATTCTCGTCGTCTCTCCCTGCCCAACGGCTCATGTCCTGTGGACATTGTGCGCGTGGCTTTCTGCTCTTGAATCAAGGGAGTCTTTACCATGTGTGTTGCCAGCATACGCACGTGGTAATGGAACGCCGTCTCTCCTTCGAAACACGCGCTCTCCCTGTCCAATCTCTCCAGCTGAAGTCTCTTGACCTCACTGCGCAAGAAATAATCGCCTTCCGTAGCGGTGGTGGACACGGCACAGTAGTTAAACTGGCCCAACATCGCACTGGCCACCTCTTCTCTTCTGTCAGGGCGATGTTGTCTGATCATTCTGACCCGGTTCCAGTGTCCTGCACTGCGGTTGGGTTCAAAATTCTGTCCCCACCAATCCCCTACAGTTGGGGCCTTCTGTCCTCTGAGTGGCCCCGCTTTAGTAAGCGCTGCTTTCAGCGACGGGGGTAGAGGAGTGTTGAGCCGCCAGGGCATCACTTCCCAAGGGTCATTCTTCTTTGCCTTGGGGCGGGTCGACTGTAAGGGTGGAGCCATATCTTCTGCCCAGAAATTCCAGGGCAAATATGGATCATTGGTCGAGACACTTGTCGCGTCCGACTCCATGAATGGCCCCGGAGTGACCCAAACAAACAATGGGAGAGGCGGACGAAATTGGAACGCCAGTTGTTCCATCGATTTGAACTGAGTGATTTCCACTCCACAGTCCGCCAATACTCTCTGTGCATCCAAGGCTCTCTCTGCCATCGCTTGTTGGTAAGAGTGCGCTTGGCGGCACAGCTCCACCCACTCCTTCAGCCTCTCTCTCTTAAACTTATCCTCGTTCCCTTTATATTGGGTGAGGAGTTCCGGGGGAGCTGTGGTTATGTCGTAACAGAAGGGAAGCGCTCCGTTCTCGTGCCGCATGACTTCTGCATAAGCTTCCTTCTCACGCTTCTCCTTCTGCTTTGGAGTCTCCGAATCGTGTGCTTCCCTCTTATTAGAGGGTTGCTCTCCCGATCCACTCCCTTGCCAGAATGGGTCTTTCCATTCTGCCTTTGGCTTTCCAAAGTGTTGATATGTGCTCTCGCCATAGGGTACAGTGGGGCGAAGTTGGGGCTCTGTTGCGGCATAGTCGGGTAACATGGACACCGGCTTTATCCACTTAGGGCCCCACTCTGCCAACCACATTCTCGTCACCATCGTACCCATGGCGGCCCCAGTCGGACTTGTCTTCGCATTGAAGGAGTCCTCTCGAATGGGGACATATCCTGGTGGGCACTTCGGGAGCACTCTCCCGTGGTCCGGGTCGACGATCCGTCGTGAAGGACTGCTCAGCTTCACAGGTACCCTGGGACCTATGGCCTTAAACCATCTGTCAGGCATTGAACCTTTAGGGCAAGGGGAAGGTTTCTTCACCTTGAGGCAATCAGGGTTCTGGGTATACTCAACCTCACGGTGGTGAGTCCAGAAGATGTGGTGTGATATCACCTGATTTGCCGTAGGAACAGGTCCCAAGGAGGGTCGTGACCTCATTGTGGAGGCTACCGGATGGCCGTCCCAATGTTCTGCCGCGTACTTCGCGTCGAAGTCCGGGCAATTGGCAAATGGGAGCATCGCTGATACTCCGAGCTCAGTGCAGAAGAATTCTCCTTCTTGCACAGCTCTGGCTTGGAGCGAAGCCGCTCGCTTATGGGGCTCCATCTTCCTCAATGCCACATGCTGATCCAGCACCAGCATTGGGGGTTGCATAACATAGAAGACCTTCTCTGGACAGCTTCTGGCCCCATAAGCTTCCTCATCGTCGAAAAGGAAGTGCTCGTACGGCAATGCAATGATGCGTTCTGCTTTATCCAGCCATTCGGGTGGTAGCAGACGCATTTTTGCTTCATCTGCATTGCATGGCAAGTGCATACGTGTCAGAATTTCTGACTTGGTTGTCACACTCATCTGGAAGGTGGGTATCGTGCGCTCAGGGTTCTTGCGTGCCGTAGGCTCATAAGCAAAGTGCAGTTCTTCACCTTCCACAGCTACTTCGTCGAAGTACTGAAGAAGATCAAGTTGTACGTGCACCATCAAATTCCCTGGGCACAAGTTATTGAGCCACACCCATGCTCCAACATAAAGCAGTAATTCTGCATGTCGGTCCAGATCTGCCTTATTCCAGCCAATAACAGACAGGAGCCTGAAGTTGTCCATATAGACACACTGCAACCAGATCAAAATCTGTCCTGTCTTGGCCTGGCGTACCACTTCTTCCTGCTCCACAGAGATGACTTGCATCCAGTAAGAGCAGATGGCCTTTATGACTACCCAGCGATCCTTTTGGATGTGAGGCAGAAAAGTACATGCTGCCCCTCGTGCCAAATAGGTTGTCTCCATGTCGCTGCAATGCTTAAACGTGTTATTCACGTGTAGCATATTTGCAGCGTTGGCACTTATGCGAGTCGCTAGGGCTTGCTGGATCTTATCCAGTGAGGCAAAAGTCTCGGCCTTCTCTTGCTGTTTGTTGAGCTGCCACGCCTGAACTAGGCGCTGCTCCAGCCAATACCATGCTCCCTCCTCCTTGGTGCTTTCCACCTTCGGATGGAGAGGTACTGTGCTGCACAAATGCTGTATAGTAGGAGGAACCGTGGGTTTGTATGGGCGTATCCCAATGGCCCCCTGGGTATTAGTCCAGGGACGTGGGTTATCCCAATCTATCTTTATCTCTTTCAGGAGTGGGTCCTTTTGGACTTCCTCCTTACCCACAGTGGTTTTCACTGTGGCTGTGGGTACTTCTTCCACCTCCATGGCCTCCTGTCCTGGCTTTGCACCACCCTGGGCCGCCGCGTCCCTTGACACCGGCGTCGCGCCTGCGGGTTCTGTCTTGGGTGCAAACAATGCCGCTACTTCAACGCGTCGATATTGCCCCGTTGCCATGGTTACCAGGTTTCCTAGTTCCTGGCCCAAGCCTTCCGCTGTGATCGTCACAGGGGGAGCTGCGTCTGACGCGGGTACAGTGCTGCCTCCTTCTGCTCCTTCATCCATGGGCTCAATTTGTTGTGGTGGAGGTACAGCATCTCCCACTCCTGGGCCTTTTGGTGGCGTTTTCTCCTCATAACCTGGCTGTCCAGGTTGGATATTGAACGCCACCATCTTTGCTTGACCCTCGGCATGTGCTTCTGCCGGATTTGGGACAGGCTCATCTGAGGTTTCAGCCTCAATTTGGCCTACAGAAAGGGGAGTTTTCTCCCTGATCTGATTCCGTCCCGACTCTTGCGAGTCTTCATCCAGCATTTGCCGGTACTGTTGCTCGATCTCGCCCATTCGAGATTCATCCACAACTTGGGCACCTTCTTCTTGAAGGATCTCGTCAAGGAGTTTCTTCTCCTTCTCCGGATCTAAAGGTCCGGCTGGCGTTTTCTTCTTCTTCCCAGTGGTTGATCCACTGGCTGCTGCATCCTCTTCTTTCTTCTGCTTTGAGGCCTGCAGGTGTTGTTTCCTCCTCTCCCTGGACTTCTTTGACATCCGTCGTCCTCCGCCTCCTCCCGAATCGTCGCTTGATTCGGAGGTACCCGGTTCCGTAGGCGTGCTGGATTCAGCAGCCGTAGACGGGCGGGTCTCCTTCTTCTTCTTCTTCGCTGCTTCTTCCAGTCTCCTTGCTACGGAGCGGCGTCTGAAAGGCAACCGCTCCGTACTATCGATGAAATCCTCCGCGATGCGGCTCTTCTGGGGTTGATAGCTCAGAAGGCGGCGTCGCTGAAACAAGGAGCTGGAATGAAGATACAGCGGTAAATTTTCATTGCTGGGAATAGTAGATGGAGGAACAGTCATTGAATAAAGTCCAGAGTACAGATAAGATTACTTATCGCACAAGGCCTAGGCAATAGCTGATGTTTCAGCCTAAATCGTCTTGTAGGGCTCAGGCGAAAGTAAACAAAAATAGTTGTAAATCACAACCACAAAAAATATAAAATAAACAGTACAAACGATAAGATTTATTAGCCTGACAATTCAGACCTAAGATACAATTCAAAGTAATGTACTGTTTTAGAACACAATAAGCAAGGTAATAAAATACAAGGGCAAAGAGCGAAAAATATGGGCTGATGCAATAGCAGTCTTTCAACTGAAAGACAGGCAACGCGTCTGGCCGACAAGCGAGTGAAAAACAAGACTGTTTGAAAACAAACAGGCAAGGCCCTCGCTTGTGTAGCCCTACGCTGCCTCCGCCTTCTCGCTCCTTGCTGCCCTGGCCCTGCTGTGTGTTGTGTTCCCTGCACGCACGCGAGAAGACGCGCGCGGCACCGTCTATACGTACTGCCCGCTTTACATTTCGTAAGGCCGAGCGAAAGAGAGAGATCATATAGAGGAGGCGTAAAAGCATGATTCATGCAAATTTTGCGTGGGGCGAGAAATTTTGACAATTCCCTCGTTTTTCCCCTATTCGATACCCCCTCCTTACTCTCTCCCCTCCCACCTCCAGAAAATTCATCTGCGCCTGCAGATGTGAAGGTAAGGCGAGTATTATTTCCATAATTTATGCCTTTCAAAACTGTTAGAGCTGGTTCAGTGTTGCACTTGTATACTGTTCGTATACTAAACATGCACTTTTAGCAGATTATCTACTGTTGTTTACACTTTTCAGCTCTACGTATTGAAAGACACATAACCAACCAAACATATTGGGGTTACTGTAGGGTTTCGAAATCGAAACCCTTCCCCAACTGGTGGTAACCCGATCTGCAGTCCATCGCAGAGGACCAGTCGGCTTCTGCTAACCCCACTGAATTTTGGGTTCCAGAAGATGGCGAGGAAAACAATGCTCTGACACAAGAGGGTTTTCCACTTGCAGAACTTGGTTTCCTTGAGGTAGAAGTGACGGGATGAGCCGGCACAGAATCCTGTGTCTGGCCTCCCACAAATTTCTTCTGCCCATCTTTACGTCCAGCTTTCCTCCTCTGAGAAAATGGGGTATTGGGCAAATCCGTGCTAGATGTGGTCACCGATACCACTTTGGAGGGGTGAAGGTTGCCCATCTCTTTAGGCGGCCACCTTCTGCAGGTCTGTTGATCTGCACTGTCCTGCTGCAGTTCAGGAGGTAGTTGCGCCTTGGGTGGCCCGTTCTTAGGCCGCGCTCCGTTAGCTTGAGGTGGGAATCCACCCTGGGGAAGTCGGCCCTGGGACTGCGCCATCCCAGCTACTGTGGAAGAGGCCTTTGTTATAGCTCGAACTGAGGGCGCGACTTTCGTGTCTTCCAGTTCTTGGGAGAGAGTTTCTGGCTCTTCCTCGATGGTTGGTAGGCTATTGGACTCTTCCTGATGTCCAGGAGGATTGTCCAAACTGGGCATCTCCACTGCCGCTGCCTCCTGTGGTCCAGGAAATTGCAAGCATTGAACACCTACTGTTGGCATCTTGTTCCGGCTTAACTGTGTGTCCGGTGGACGCAGTGCAACAGGGTTTCTCAATACATCTCGCCCTGTAGGGTCCAAGAGCTTGTACCCCATCGCAGTCAGAGCCGGCGATCCCAGCAGCAAATGGATGCCGCAAGGTGGGGTGTCTGTGAGTACAAAGGGAACTTCTGTGAAATCACAGGCTCCTTCCAGCTGCACTCTGAGGTTCACCTCCTTTTGGGCGGCTTCTCTATCCACCTGGCCTCCCATTCCATGAATGGTGATGCCAAAAGGCATAGTGCGGTATTCCAGCTCAGCCTTGGTGAGTCTTCCTTCTGACATGATAGTTGCCAGGAGTTCCTGACTAATCAGATTTACGCCCGCACCCGAATCGATTGTGGCTTCGCAGGGCTTCCCTGCCACAACCACCACTGAGGTGAACAATGGTCCTCTTAGAGAGCATCTCTTTCCAGGACCATAGAAAATGTCCATCACTCCAGTGAGTGTAATGGCTCTGGCTGTTCCAGGGCCTTCCTTGGGTGGGAAAGTTTCCAGGCAATGGGTGCGGCGCAGGAACTTTGTCTTCTGCTGCCAATCATATGCAGCTTTGAAACTTTGAGCAGCTGCCTGTACTGCTTTCGTTTCCTCTCTGCCCAGGACCACTGCTGTACCAGTGCATGCCAATTGCATGGGCTCTTGGCTTACAGCGGTTGAGACCTCAATTTGCGGTCTCACAGCAGAGCAAGAATCTTGGCTCTTCCCTTCCTGGGATGACACGCCTACTGCTACGGTGGTATGTTGCGATTCATCAGAATCTGAGTCATCCTCCTTCAGCGGGTCTGATTGACCTGTCATGTAGCTGGCGTTGGCGTCTTTACTGGGACGCTGATGTTCGCTCAGCTTTCGCTCAATCTGCTCTGGGGACGCGTCTGGGCATTGCCTCACACCATGGTCAGGTTTACCACAGAAATAGCATGCAAATCCAGGCGATTTGGAGCGATTTTGGGGTGCAGGTGACTGCCCCTTTCGTGGTGTAGAGGGCGATTTGCTGTTCCTCTGTCGAGATCGATCAGAGTCCGATTGCGGCTTAGCGTCCGACTTGGACTGCTTATCCGTAACGCCCAATGCAGCTACTGCAGCTGTAAAGCGTGGGGAGACAGATCGGCTTCGATTTCTTCCGAAACTGTTTCTCCTGTCGAACGTGCGAGGGCGGGGAGAACTCACTTGAGTTCTGCGCTGCTCCTCCACTCTCTCGGTCTCATCCAGCCTGCGGCATAGATCCACCATGCCAGTCATCTGGATGACTTGAGGGTGATCCACCCTCAACTTGGTTCTCCATCTTTCTGGGATGGCCTCCATGAAGAGATGACCAGCTACTTCATCTCTGGTGGCTGGATCCAAATGGCTGTAGGCCTGCACCATGAGGGTGTTAAGGCGTTGGGCAAATTGTCTCAAGGTTTCTTGAGCTCTGTCCCATCGTATGCCTGCCAATCTAGAAAGAGCCGATGCTCTTCCTTCTGGTCCCATCGCCCATCTCATGAGTTCACTCCTGAGATCGTAATACGATATGTTGGGGCGGTCCACCATGATCATGGCGTACGTCGTGCGTACCTCATTTTTGAGGAACTGGGAGATTCCGGTGACAAACAACTGGTCATCCGGGTGACCATCGTCATCGACGAAATTGTAGGAGGCGTATGCCTGGTATTCTCGAAAGAATAAAGCGACCTCCTGCAAAGAAGCATCTGCGTTTGTCCAGGGGATGGGTTTTTCCATCTTGGGTTTCCGCTTTGGTACACTTCTACGCGGCGAGCGGTCTTCGCTGTCCCTGCGATTTCGTCTGTGACGACGTCGTCTGTCACCATTGAATCGGCTGTCATCCGAGTCGGATCCGACCCAGCTATCTCTGCCGTATTCACCATCAATTCCATCTCGGCCCCATCTACGTCGATTTCGACGTGGTGGGCCTCCGCTATTGCGCCGTCTTCGTCGACCATCGCTGTCATCATCGCTGCTGTCTCCGCCACCGCCTCCTCCGCCTCCTCCTCCACTCGCCCTAGCTCCAGCAGTAGGAGCTCGGGCTTGGTTTTCTCCGCCCTGCTGAGGGGGAGGTGGAGCCGAAATTTGGGGTCCGTAAAACGGTTCGCGATAGTTGCCATAGCCCATGGCAGACTGAGAATGCAGCTGCTGGCCCATTCCTGCCTGATTCAGGAAGGAGGAGCCAGTTGGCTTAGAGAACATCGCTGCCACAGATACATTATGTGCTTTATCATTAGCCTCTGCTGATCTGCGGCGTTGCAGCTCTGGGTCAGCTGCTGCTCCTTTGGTGGGAGCTGTAGGCATCCTGGGGAGTGGTGAATCCACCATCGCTTGGATCACTGGGGGTAGTCCGGTATTGGCGGTGTTGGGCTGCAGGGGAGATGGTAATTGTTGACCATCTCTCCTCAACCCTCGCACCTCATTGAGTTTGTCCTCCAACCTTGGCAGAGGTGGGGCTTCCGGTTGAACCCTGTACAGGTCACGCCTATGGTCATAGAGCTGGCGCGCTTGATTCCAAGGCGCAGCTGGAGTGGACGTGACCAATGGATTGACGAAACGGGTGTTGTCCAGATCTTGGACCGTTTCTGCCAACTCCTTTCGAGCTGTCATCGGCATGGCATCTTGTCTCCTCAATTGAGGAGGGTCCTGATCGTTATCCGCTTCTTCAAACCGTGCTTGTTGCGGCGCGCGGCTGAAGTGCCTTTTCAAATCTGCCGCGCTCCCCATTACTTGCTCCGCTCGCAACTGATCCAGCTGCTTCTGTATGTCTGACATACGGACCGAGCGCAAGTCGATCTGATATCGCGCACTCTCTTCTACTCGATCGAATAGAGTATAGAGTTTGTCCCACGTACTTGCTAGCATTTCTAGCGCTGTCGCAGGGACATACGGCAAACTGTGTTGCTTACAGTGCAATTGTTGGACGTGGACCATCTCTCGTGCTTTCGCTAGGTCAACATTTGGTATATCCAAGGTCAGCACGTCCAGCACTGCTTTAGCGGCTCGCATCTTATCATCGGCCTCTTGTACGTGGCCGGGAGTATCCAGCAATTGGCGAACTTCGGAGAGTATTTCTCCGGCTTTTTCGAGCTGTTTACAGTACAGCTCCTGCCCCAGAGATGGGGGTGAAGTTCCCACTGTGTTGTGGGCGGGGTTTAACCCTTGTCCGAGGACGGTGGACTGATGCGAGGAGCTGTTTTCAGCTCCCGTTGCCACTGGGGGTCCACTCGGACTTCCGCCGTCCACTATGGAAGTGGGCGACGCGCGATTCGCATCCTGGTACATAGGCGTTTGTTGCAGTCGGTAAGCGACTGTAGAATCGAAAGTAGTAGCCGTCGTTGAAAGAGTTCTAGACATTGTGCAAGAGTTCATGAGAAAGCTCTCCTCTCCACCCTAGCACACGCTCCGTCATACCTGACAATTCGCTTGTTGGAAGCCACAGCCAGTCAAGTGCTCGAGTTAGGGATCCTCCATGTAAACAGGGAAGAACTACCGTTGCCGGAAGCCACTTCTGCTCACTGGATTGAGCTAGCTAGCTAACGCCGAGTTCTATCCGCCTGTCTCTTTCATCCTGCAGCTATGAAACCACAGCACGATGGACGTAGGCAGTCCATTGACTGACTGGAAGTTCCTCTGCACAGACCGCGATCGAACGATCCGGCAGGCCGAATTATCTGTCAAGCACAACGGAGACGAGTGTTTCAGGCAGAGAGGAGAAGGAAGAACCTCACTCGGAGGCGGATTCCATCGTTATCATAAACTCAATAAAAATCCAAAAGATTCCGCACAACAGCTCTTTACTTCACAATCAACAACAACTGATTCAAAAATAATAAATCACTCCCGCTGCCCCTCGCCCTCCTTGGCTCCGCCTTGCCTCCCTGCGGCTTCCGGCTCCTTCCTCCAATCACCGCCTTGAAAGTTGGCGGGAGTTCGGGGCCTGCGGTGAGACTTTCCTCCGCCAGCCGATCGATTCTTGCGTAGGCTGGCGGGGCGCAGTTGATTTTACTCGCGAAGCGGCGCGGCGTCTTAGAGTTGCCGCGCCGCCTTTTGCCTCCAACGCGGGCTGCCGGCTGTCAGTTCATGGCCGCAGGGCTGGGCTATGGTACGTCCTGTTGGACGTACCCCACGACTTTACAATTTCGATCGCCTTTGCCACATAAAGTGGCATCTCGTCCAATAGCTGGAATAAAAGAATGCAGTATTAATGGAAAGTTTGAATGGTAACGCCAAAAGTACAAGTGTAACGTCCAGTCACTTCTTTACCTTATTGGCTTCGATCTGACGCTCCTTCATGTCTGCCACATCCGTCCCGGCGCATTGACTGACGCGTGTAGAACGGCGATGTTACTGTTGATGCCGCGAAGAGAAGTGTCTGTGCTCGCCATGTGGCCCACCAAGCGTGCACCAGCAAAAGTTGGCTTGTCTGAGCTGCCAACCAGACTCGCCGCGACGATGGCCATGTCAGAGTCGGAGGCAACTTTCCTCTTGATCTCCTGTTCTTCTCTGGCAGTCAACCTGTCCTGTAAAGAAAGTAATTTTTTTCCACTTCCCATGTTTTGAGGAAAAGCGGTACATCAATAGGTGTAGCCAGAAATAATCAAAGTAATCTCATTGCTGTGTGCTTACACGATTCTCGCTCTCCAACTTGTCCTTCACTCGCTGCTCGTATTCCTGCCGCTGCCATTCCACTCGCTCTTTCCGGTAATCCTGAAACAGCCAAAACAATGCGACTAAACGAGGCTAGTAGTTATGAACAAAAGGGGGAACGTATAAAGGAGGTCTTCCTTGGCACGTAGCTAGGTGTTTTAGGCGCTCGTTTGGGTTTTCGAAAGGTTTCCGGGATCGATTCCCGGAAAGTTTAGAAAAAGATGTACATAACCCTGTTCATAAGACATCCTCAGCAATATCGAAAACGTCCGCAGACATAGCAAAAGATCTCCGTCTTTGTTAAGATGTCCTCTGGGTAAGATGTTACATTTCAAATAGATCACTCACCGCTTCTTTTTCGAGACGCCTCTGAGCCGCATCGTCGGTCGATGCTGGATTCTGGTCCAGCAGGTACACGTTATTAGCGGAGGATGGACGAAACATCTCAGGAGTCGGACTGCGAGATTCCGGCTCATTCATCGTCACCGCCGACTGAGAACCCGGAGGCACCTCCGATCGCTTTTTGCCGTCCTTCTTTCGCTGATTTTTCCCAGTTGCCCCCTCCCACGGCTGCTTTCTCTTCGTTCCTCCCTGTCGCTGATTCTGTCCCGGTTTCCCTTTTTTCTTCGCTGAAATCAGTAGAATATGTTCTTTGTAGCCATGAAGGGGGAGAAGATGAATCAGACGTACCTAGCAGCTGCGCCCAGTTCTCAGAAACAGCCTTGGGGTCGTGATGGCCAGTTGGGGCAGAGCTACCGAAAGCGCGACCGCCACGAGCACCTCCGCCTCGCGACGCACCAGCCCTGGCGCTACCCGCCCGACCGCCGCCTCGTCCTCTCACGCTGCTCGTGCTGGGACGCTGAGTAGTCGTATCTTCCGGCTCCCTGTCACCTTCCTGACCATTGTCCGTTGCACCCTGTCGTTGGTTGGTGCGTGGCTTGCCCTTCTCCCGCTTGTCATTTTTCGAAACGGCAGCTTGAAACAAAGCACCTGTACGCACCCAGGTGTAACATTGCGGACATTTTCATACTGAGGACATTTCGTACTGAGGACATTTCAAAAGGAGAGGACAACTATAAAAAGTTCAAATGAAATCGTTTCTAACTAACCTGCAGTGTCCACTGCCATTCCAGGGCCGAAAGTGGCGATTCCGAGGAGCAGGTCTTTGGTGTGATCGACCTTGAACTTGTCGGACAGCTTCGCGCGCAATCGCGGTGTGATACCATGCGTGCACTGTTCGTAGTTGGTGACGGCGTCAAAGGAAACCACCTGCCCCCCGTGCGCCCGGTTGACGACACGCAACTTGCCCGTCGGTGGTGAAATCAGCTCAATCAACCAGTCCTGATCGCACACCTCCACGACCCAATTGACGACTTTCACCTAACAAAATGCGCAACTTCTTTGACCAATAATTACACATCGGATGTTATAAACAAAGCATCTATACATAAGTACCGAGTTCTTACATCTCTGATGAGGTGCTTGGCGAAAGCCTCCTTTGCCTTCCTCTGGTTCTTGGCTTCCAAGCATTGCACACGGGGAAGCGACTCATCCACCTTCGGCGGGTATGTCGGGGGAAAGTACGGGACGAAAAGGTACTGAGCCTTCCAATCCTCATCGCTGTCGTGGTCGCCCGGATAATCCGGGTACTCGCAGATGTACTCGATGCCCTTCCACTCAAACAAGGGTCTGTTCTTGCGAGACAGCTCGCTACACAGTTGCTGCTGCCGCTCAACATCCGCCTGGCTCACCACCCGCCACTGAGGACAAAAAAAAGTCCTCACTCTAACCATTCATAAAATCACATTCAAAACGACTTCGTCATTACTAAAACTTACATCTTCGATCCTGGCACGGACCCAGAGGCAGTTTGGAACGCAGTACAACCACGTGAGCTCTCCCTTGTGATACCGCCTCCACGCTGTGTGCCACTTCGAGTCCGTGGGGTCGAAAGTGAACGGGTCAGCGGCGATGATGTCTGCAGCCTCAGGGACGAAACCCTCGTCCCGCCCGAAGTTACCCTCCTCCCAGGCGTTGAGGTCGGCGTGAGGCATCTTAGACTGCACATCTGCCTCGTCCGGATACTTACGAAGCATCGACTGCAAGGTGCAGCTGCTGTCATAGACCTCCACTTCACTCTAAAGAAGAAATGTACTGACCAGGAATTTGTAGAAAGGAAAGCATGAAAATAAAATTTTTATCTTGTAAAAAGTAATTATCCGAAGTACTTACCATAACTGAGCTAGTGTCATCCTCCGCTTGAGGTTGAGGCAGTTGCAGAAACTGGCTGATATGTCTCGACATCGGCTGCACACTCTTGATCGAAGCCGTCGCCGAGAGCTGTTGCGGCGGAGCAGTGGCGTTGGACTCCGTCTCTGTCTGTTCAGCCTCACCGGTCTGTTCCATCCCTTCCTGCGTCTGCTGTTCCATGATGCGCTCTCCTCCGCCACTGTCCAAATCCTCTTCCTTATCCTCGCTCGAAGAATTGTCGCTGACCTCGACACTGCTCCAAGACCTTTTCATCATGGGCTTCAGCACCGGGATAATGTAGGTGTTGATCTGAATAAATGGACCCGGAATAATTATTGTAGGACATTTAAACACCAGTCTGAGGACGTATAATACAAAAAGAGGACTAAATATTTATCTGAGGACATTTCTAATAGCTGAGGACAAATAAGACCTTCAGTTTACCAACAAACGAGTATGAGCCAACAAGGTCTTATTTCTCAGTACTGACAACAATACTATCACTAAACTTCTGTGATACAGCGAATGCTTACCACCAAGAGATCCTGATTTGTCGTGTCAGAGGGCAAAGCTTCGGGGTTATTGTGCACCGCTACAACAGCTCGTTTGAACTCTTTCTCACTGATAATTTTGATGAGATGTCTGGCCTCCAAAGCTTTTCTACTTTCGGGCTTGTGCGCCAAAGCCTTTAAAATTAGACAAAAAAATTTGCATCATGGAAATGACCAATATGCGAGGAAAAGTCATGGTAATTTTAAAATAGAAAAACAAACAAAAGTAGCTCATACATTACTACGATTTTGCCACATGTTGCTTACTGTCATGAGCTCTTTCGATCGCAAAACCCTTCTGACCGCCGGAAGCGTAGACAAAGCTTTCTCCACAGTTGTTCTGCTTACAGAAAACTACAAAAAAAAGAAACCGCCAAAACATACTACGCATACAAATACTACGCGTACTATTGAATGTTGACACAATGAAATGTGCCCTCTCCTTACATCTACGTTCGCTTCGCTTCCTTTTCCTGCCATATCCCCTTCAGATCCTCCACCAGACGTCGTTGTTGACATCCTGGGAAAACAAAAAACAAAACACAAACAGCGACAAACTAATAACAAAGTTGTCCATTTCGCAAATTGTCAACGCTCTCCTCTAGTCACCAAAGAAGCGTCCTGCCCCACCTCCCCTTGTCACCCTTACAAAAAAAACTCCTGGAAAAATAAGAAAAAAAGGGATAACCCCAAAAGAGCCCTGCGTAAACTGCTCACAAAATAACGAACTACATGGGTCAAAGGAGTGCCAGCTTTATTTGTCACAAATAGACGATTCTTAGTCCAAGAAATTACCTGTTTCCTTCCAATTCTTCCGTCAAAATTCGATTTCTTTGAAACCTTCCTCCTGCATACACCATCAAAATCGTTTTCCTTCCAACATCCGTTCGCTCTCCAAAAAAATTATCTTCCTACTTCAATTCGTTGGATTTCATCTTCCTATGCGAATCCGTCGGATTTTGGAAAGAAATTTTCATTGAAACTGAATAATTCATTTTTGCAATATGTCCTGATAATCAATAAATACCGTAGTTTGTGTATTTCCCCTGTACGAACGAAAGACTGAGGACATTTTCATTACGACACCATACTGAAATCTATACGTTGTGTATACATGCTAGAATGGTAGAAAACGGCTGAGGACATTTCCTTTATTCAACCAATCACACACATTTATCGGTGAGGACAATAATTGAGGACAATTTCACTGAAGACATTCAACACGATTATGCTAAGTTTCAACTCCTATAACCTGAGAACAAAAATCAACAATTTTGAGGACATATTCAAATACAATTTTATGACAAATTTTTATAAACACGAGGACATTTTCACAATTTTATGAAGACTTTTTTTTAGAAAAATTTTAGAGGACAAATGTCTTGGGTCCAAAATTGAGCCTTTTGACACCGAGAGGGATATACAGGCCTGGATGTTAGCTCATCTTGTAGCGCTTGAAATGCTGATTAAGATAGGATATGTTCGAATTTTCTACGCTTGTGGGCGATTGGTTAAATATTGCCTCAAAGTTGGAGCGAAGAGTCAAAAAACCCGACTTTCATGCGAAAGTTGGGTACCAATGCTCAAGTGCTGTCGCCCAAGCAATGGAGCCGTGGTAACAGCGAAGACACTGCCAAATGCAGCTTGAAACGCTCTTTCCAATGGTGTACTCGGCGACCACTTAACCCTTTTACCATTGGCGAGTTTTGACTGAAAATATGATGAAGGAGCGAAACCACACAAACAGGGCAAAGTTTTGAAAAGCGCTTGTAGGTTTCCCCCTAAGATATATGTAGGCCTGGATACTAGCTCATCTTGTAGCGCTTGAAATGCTGATTAAGATAGGATATTTCCGAATTTTCTACGCGTATGGGCGATTGGTTAAATATTGCCTCAAAGTTGGAGCGAAAAGTCAAAAAACCCGAGTTTCATGTAAAGTTGGGTACCAATGCTCAAGTGCTGTCGCCCAAGCAATGGAGCCGTGGTAACAGCGAAGACAATGTCAAATGCAGCTTGAAACGCTCTTTCTAATGGTGTACTCGGCGACCACTTAACCCTTACCGTTGACGAGCTTTGACTGAAAATAGGCTGAAGGAGCGAAACCACAGAAACAGGGCAAAGTTTTGAAAAGCGCTTGTAGCTTTCCCCCTAACATATATGCAGGCCTGGATACTAGCTCATCTTGTAGCGCTTGAAATGCTGATTAAGATAGAATTATGTCCGAATTTTCTACGCGTGTGGGCGATTGGTTAATGAACTGTCTGGGGTGGTAGGTGAGAGAGGAGGCGAAGAGCAAGAGAGAAAGATGAGAGCCGACCGAAGAAAAGAAGAGGATTCTTCTAGACTGAGTACAACATGGGTCACGAGTCCACACATCGACATTAGAAGCAGGAAATGTCAGAGGAAGTAGAAGAGGAAATTACAAACGCTTATCAATCTCGTATCACAAACAAATGCATTCCCGCTTCTTTGCGTATGTAGTGTACTACCCTACAGGTCAAAAGTACAGGTACTTTGCCGCACGTACGCGCGTGTACATGCGCGTACTTGAACGGCATCAATTAAGAGGGGGATAAAAGTTGCGCACAAGTGAGCGCGTGCACCATAAATCGGATTAGTCCTTCATCTGAAGCATAAAAACTTTCCGTCCTAACATTGCCCTGACTTGACTTGAACAAACAGCAGATAATGAGAGAAAAGACGCGCGGCGGATTATTATGACCACTTGATCTCCGCTCTTAAGATGCCGTTCAAGTACCCGCGAGTTGCTCGCCGGTTGCATTCACGTTACTGGCAAGTCCAATAAAACGCGCGCAATCGTACCTGTACTTTTGACCAGTAGGGTATGTACAGTATGCATGTACAGTACGTACACATCATTTCATCCCTCCCAAGCTTCTTCTACTGCATGAAGCGATCTGGCTGCTTTCTGGCCCTGAGTGGATATCTCCTGGGTGGTGGACCCATTGGCACTGGACGTGGCTGTGGTCTGGGAGGAACGTTGTGCTCGTGTGGCTCGTGTTGTTGTGGCTGCGCCCTGTTGCTGGATTCTTCTGGCTCCGCCATCTCCGCCCTCCTGGCTCTGTAGGGTTTGATTTTCCGCGCGTGCCACACTTGTCCATCTGACAGCTTGAAGCGGAAGTAGCCCAACACTTGTTCGATCGTCTTGGGTTGGCTGTAGGGCGAGAAGCCTTTCGGAACATGTGGTAGCTTCGTCATGACCAATTGCCCCTTCCTGTACAGGCTGTGCACCACCAGGTTCCGTCCATCCTCTTTCCCCCTCGGCCCTGGTCCCCGCGGCTGTGGGTGGGTGTATCTGGTTGGTTTGGCGCGATTCGGCACGAAGTCCAGCCTCATCTTGTGGCCCAGAAAGATCTCAGCTGGGCTTTTCTGCCCATCCGCCAGTGGTGTAGCCTGGTAGCTCATGAACAGGTTGCGGAGTCCCTCCCTCCATGCCGTGTTTGCTGAGGTGAAGGCCTGCACTCCGAACTTCACGTACCTGTTGAACCCTTCGACCAGGCCGTTTTCCTGGGGATTGTAGACGGATGTCCTCTAGTGATGGATATCCCGACTCTCCAGGAACTGCTTGAACTCCTGCGAGATGAACTGTGGTCCATTATCCGACACCAGCCCCTCCAGGTTCCCATACGTGGCGAAGACATCCTGAAGCCAGTTGATGATGACCCCAGATGTGATGAGCTTGGTGTCCAAGTAGAGTGGGAAATGGCTGTGGTAGTCGATCAGGACCACAATGTACTGGTTGTTGAAGAAGGGTCCCGTGACATCGATTGCATACTGAGCCGCTGGCCTGGTGGGAGCAGGGATCCTCGTCGCTGGGATTGGCACCTTTGGAGCTGATTTGGCACTGCGCTGACAGGCATGGCACTGCTCCACTGTCCTGGCTGCATCAGCATCCCTCCCAGGCCACCAGTAGCTGCTGCGCAAGAGACGGTTGAACCGCACAATTCCCGGATGACCCACATGCGCTGCCTCCAAGATGGCCTTGCGTAGAGAGGTGGGTGGAACCAGCAACTGCCCCTTGACCACACATCCGTCCCTGACCGAGAGCTCCTTGCAAATCTGCTGGTAGGGTCTGCAGTTGTTGTCCACTGTGGCTGGCCACCCCTTGTTGATGTACTGTTGCACCTGTCTGAGCGTGATGTCCTGGGCTGTAGCTACCTTGAAGTCCATGATCCGGATCCCCTTGATGACCAGTGGCACCCCCAATTGCGTCGCCTTGTCCTCCAGTCGGGATAGGTAGTCTGCCATCTGGTTGTTTTTGCCCGGTAGGTACTCCAAGCTGTAGTTGAACTCTGCCAAGCGCTCCTTCCACCTGATGAATTTGCTGCTCTGGCGCTTGTCCCGAGGCTTCCTCAACAGGATGGTCAGCGCCTGGTGGTCCGTCCTCAAGGTGAAATGTCGCCCCAGCAGGAACTTCTCCCAGTGTTCACACGCCGTGACAGCTGCTAAGGCCTCCTTCTCATTGGCTGCGTAGTTGCGCTCCGCCGGGCTGAGAGTCTTGTTGAAGCAGGCGATCATGACCTCCTTCCCGTCCTGGATCTGCGTCAGGACTCCTCCCATCCTGACATCTGAGGCATCTGTGGTGACCGTTGTGGCTGCATTGGGGTCGAAGATGAAGAGTTGGATTGCCCTGGCCAGCATCTGTTTGAGGGTCCGGAAGCTGAGGTCGCACTCCTTGCCCCATTCGAATCGTACATCTTTCCTGGTCAGCCTGCGCAGTGGTTCCGCCAATGAGGAGATATCCTGGAGATAGTCCTGGTAGAAGTTGATGGCCCCCAAGAAACCCTGGACTGCTTTGAGATCCGTTGGTGTAGGAATGTCCATGATCCCCTGGACATTCTTTGGGTCTGGCTTGATGCCCTCCTTGGAGACGATGTGACCAAACGCTGGTACTGCACTGGCCCCGAAGATGCACTTGGATGGTTGGAGGCGAAGGTTCTTCTCATGAAGTCGCTGGAGGACCCGATCCAGGTTGTCATCATGCTCCGCCTTTGTCCTGCCCCAGATGATGATGTCATCGATGTAGGCAATGACCCCTGGAACCCCTGTGAGCGTCTGCTGGATGAGTCATTGGAACACTGCAGCTGAGTCAGTCAGTCCCATCGGTAGTCTGAGATATGCCCGTGGCCCCAATGGTGTAGCTGTAGTGGTCAGCAGTTGGCTCTCCTCATCCAGCTCGATGTGGTAGTAGGCTTTGGTCAGATCAACCTTGGAGAAGACCGTGGCTCCCTGGAGCTCCAGAAACAGATCCTTGATGTGAGGCAGGGGATGGCGCTCTGGTATGACATGAGTGTTGAGGGCCGTGAGGTCGGTAGTGATCCTGACTCCGCCATTGCCCTTGGGTACGGTGACCATTGGATGGGCCCACCCTGTCTTGTCCACCAGCTTCCAGATCCCCAACTGGTCCATCAGCTTGATCTCCTGGAACACTGCCTCCTTCCTGGCGAGAGGTATTGGTCGAGGATTCACTGCCCTGGGGATCACGCCCGGCTGCAGCTGGATGTGGTGTTGATACCCTGGAAAGGTGCCCATCTGGCCCGAAGTGAGAGACGGATACTTGCTGAGGATGGCTGGTGGTTCCTGCACCTGGCCCACTGTAGTAGTCTTTGGGTTGGTCTGCACCTGTGGTTGGGTAGAGCACTGGATGATCATCTTCAGTGGCACCAAGAAGTTCCTTCCAATGACTGGATGGCTGAGGCCCTTGATGACGTGGATGCTGCCACGCTGGGTCCTCCCTTGGAATCGCACTGTCGCTGTGAAGACCCCGCAGATGTCCTTGATCTGGCTGTGGTCGAAGTTGAAGAGTGGCCTGGGTGCTGGTTTGAGGGGTCGGCCCTTGAAGAACTGGTTGTATTGGTCCAGGCTGATTGCAGATGGTGCGGCCCCCGTGTCCACCTCCATCTGTAGCATGTGATAGTACTTGCCATCACTGATGTCCACTGCCGTCATGAGTGGCGGCTGCCCCTCCGGATCCATGACTTGTCTGACTGCCCTGTTCCCTGGTCCAGCGGATGGTCCTGACCCACTGGATTTGGAATGGCACACTCTGGAAAAATGACCCATCCTGCCGCAACTGTTGCACTTCTCACCCGCTGCTGGACACTTGCCCTGATGAGGAAAACCGCGGCCACAGTTCCGGCATGTGCCACCACTGGTTCCCCTGGCCTGGCCCTGTGGGTTGGAAGGTGGTCTCTGCTTTGGTCCCTGGATGACCTTGAAAACTGGCTGGGGCTGAGGGTTGAGTTTGCTGGCCTCCGACCTGGCCAGCTCCTGGGCCCGCATCTTGTCCAATCCGCGCTGTAGAGTCAGCTCTGGATCTGGCACCGCCAAGAGATCCTCTTGGGTCTGTTTGCTGCTGCACCCAATCACCAGCTGTGTCAGAAGGTTGTCATCCAGGGCTTCGCCGAACTGACAATCAGGAGCGAGACACCTGAGCGCTGTGTAGTAGTCGTCGACTGACTCCCCTGTCTCCTGTCTCCTCCTCCAGAACTGGTGACGAGCCTTCATCTTGGTGATTCGTGGCGCAAACTGGTCCTTGGCCGCCCTGATGAAAGCGTCGTGGGTCTCCTCATGGCGTCTGCTGGCGATGGGGTTGCACCGGAACAGTCTCATCCCCTCCGTCCCCAGGTTGACCATGAGGAAGTCGTTCTTCTGGTTGTCCATCAACTGCTGGTCCGGTGGCCGATTCTGGTTGTGAAGATCAATCATCAACTGGAACCGCTCGATCCATTCCCGAAAATCCACTGTCGGTTCCCCCGGGTGCTCCAGGTATGTCGCCAACGCTGGCACCGGCAGCTTCAGTTGGTGGTCCTGGGCCTGGGCCATGGCTCCGGTACAGGCGTCCCCGTCCGCGTGAGTCCGATGGCAGAGGCGTCGTCCAGCTGAACTGTCTGGGGTGGTAGGTGAGAGAGGAGGCGAAGAGTAAGAGAGAAAGATGAGAGCCGACCGAACAAAAGAAGAGGATTCTTCTAGACTGAGTACAACATGGGTCACGAGTCCACACATCGACATTAGAAGCAGGAAATGTCAGAGGAAGTAGAATAGGAAATTACAAACGCTTATCAATCTCGTATCACAAACAAATGCATTCCCGCTTCTTTGCGTATGTAGTGTACTATGTACAGTATGCATGTACAGTACGTACACATCAGTTAAGAGACGTTTTCTGTAAGGATTGAGAGTAGCCTGTAGTATAGGCGGAAGGGGGGTACTTTTTGTGAATCGAGATAATATGCCTATCGGATTCCCCATCAAAAACTGCATATGTTGATGAAGTTTTAGGAAAAAATTTGTTCAGGCATCATCGAGATATTCATGGGTAAAGGTGGGCAGGTCGCATTTTTGCCGTTTTTCAACGTTTTTAGCCATATTTCAGCAACCGAAGGGCTTAGAGGGCTACAATTTGGTAAACACATACATCCCATAGGGACCCAAGTCTGGACCAATTTTGAGCCTAATCGGCCACTTGTGTGGCGAGATATAGCGTCACAAAATGCATTTCTGTATATTTTGCACCTGTTGCAAATTTAGTTTTTTGAATACCACGGCGCGAATACATGCCCTGCACGGGGTAAAATTTTGACAGTAAGTAGAGAAGGGTTAGGCCTAAAAACTTTAGTACTACCGCAAAAAATCTCTATAATTGGAATTGGGACTACAGTCCTCTCGAATAGTGAAAAATACAGCAAAAATTTTCCCGCCTTTTTTATTTTTCAAGATAAATGAGCAATATCACTGAAACTTTTTCCTCGTAAGTAGCCTATCTTATGTAGAATTTGATGTAGATTTCAAAAATAAAATTGTTTTTCCCAAAAAATTTAACCCTTACCCTAAATTCACAAAAATATACTACTTTTGCAAAATTATATGCTAGGGGTTAAATTTTTTGGGAAAAACAACTTTATTTTTGAAATCTACATCAAATTCTACATAAGATAGGCAACTTACGAGGAAAAAATTTCAGTGGTATTGCTCATTTATCTTGAAAAATAAAAAAGGCGGGAAAATTTTTGCTGTATTTTTCACTATTCGAGAGGACTGTAGTCCCAATTCCAATTATAGAGATTTTTTGCGGTAGTACTAAAGTTTTTAGGCCTAACCCTTCTCTACTTGCTGTCAAAATTTTACCCCGTGCAGGGCATGTATTCGCGCCGTGGTATTCAAAAAACTAAATTTGCAACAGGTGCAAAATATACAGAAATGCATTTTGTGACGCTATATCTCGCCACACAGGTGGCCGATTGGGCTCAAAATTGGTCCAGACTTGGATCCCTATGGGATGTATGTGTGTACCAAATTGTAGCCCTCTAAGCCCTTCGGTTGCTGAAATATGGCTAAAAACGTTGAAAAACGGCAAAAATGCGACCTGCCCACCTTTACCCATGAATATCTCGATGATGCCTGAACAAATTTTTTCCTCAAACTTCATCTACATATGCAGTTTTTGATGGGGAATCCGATAGGCATATTATCTCGATTTACAAAAAGTACCCCCCTTCCAGGTACTATGCAACCGCTACAGAAAACCTTTCTTAAATATTGCCTCAAATTTGGAGCGAAAAGTCAAAAAACCCGAGTTTCATGTAAAGTTGGGTAAAAATGCTCAAGTGCTTTGGCCCAAGCAATGGAGCCGTGGTAACAGCGAAGACACTGTCAAATGCAGCTTGAAACGCTCTTTCCAATGGTGTACTCGGCGACCACCTAACCCTTACCGTTGGCGAGCAACAATATAACGGTGGACAACAGTATAACGGTGGACAACAGTATAATGGTGGACAACGGTATAACGGTGGACAACAGTACCGTATTTACCCATGCATAAAATATGCCTCTGTGCACCTCTCAAAAACAAAAAATGTCCCATGCATACCCCCCCCCCCCCACCCCTATGCATAGCTTGCTTACTTGCTTGCTTTTTACTTTGCAAAATGCATGACATATCGAACCATGAAATAGCCCCATGACCCCATATAGGACCTCTCAATTTTTGCATTGCCCCATGGGGCTATGCATGGGTAAACGTTGGACAACAGTATAACGGTGGACAACAGTATAATGATGGACAACAATGTAACGGTGGACAATGGTATAATGGTGGATAACAGCATAACGATGGATAGTAGTAGTGAAACGGCGGACGATTCTAGTATACTATGAATGCGGACCACATAGACACAGTACTGTATGGGTGTGTCGCACTTGCTCACCCAATGCACAATGATAAAGGTGGGCAGTCAGCAATACGTACATGGAAATAGGTACATATAAAAAATTAAAAAAATTCGGACAGTAATATTTTCGGACGGAATTTTTTGTCCGAATTGTCCGAAAATTTCCGCCGTCCGAAATATCCCTTAAGCGCTTCAAATTCTGAATAAGATAGGCTATGATTGCAGTTCTTTGCCTGTGTGCAATAGGTTAAATATTGGCCCGAAATTTTCACAAAATCGAGTCCATGATTTTTAAAATTCCTTCGCGAGAAAGTGGCGATTCGGCCGGACCAGCATTTTTCTACTTTTCTGATTTTATCTCATGAATATAGGTAATCAACCCTCCTGAGTTCGAAAATAAACTCAGTTTTTCAATTTGACCACGTTTAACCGGAGAAACGGGCTCATTTAGGCAGGGTGGTCATGGGAAAAACGGAAACCCGAGTTTCATGTAAAGTTGCGTACCACTGCTCAAGTGCTTTGGCCCAAGCAATGGAGCCGTGGTAACAGCGAAGACACTGTCAAATGCAGCTTGAAACGCTCTTTCTAATGGTGTACTCGGCGACCACTTAACCCTTACCGTTGGCGAGCTTTGACTGAAAATATGCTGAAGGAGCGAAACCACAGAAACAGGGCAAAGTTTTGAAAAGCGCTTGTAGCTTTCCCCCTAACATATATGCAGGCCTGGATGCTAGCTCATCTTGTAGCGCTTGAAATGCTGATTAAGATAGGATATTTCCGAATTTTCTACGCGTGTGGGCGATTGGTTAAATATTGCCTCAAATTTGGAGCGAAAAGTCAAAAAACCCGAGTTTCATGTAAAGTTGGGTACCAATGCTCAAGTGCTGTCGCCCAAGCAATGGAGCCGTGGTAACAGCGAAGACACTGTCAAATGCAGCTTGAAACGCTCTTTCCAATGGTGTACTCGGCGACCACTTAACCCTTACCGTTGGCGAGCTTTGACTGAAAATAGGCTGAAGGAGCGAAACCACAGAAACAGGGCAAAGTTTTGAAAAGCGCTTGTAGCTTTCCCCCTAAGATATATACAGGCCTGGATGCTAGCTCATCTTGTAGCGCTTGAAATGCTGATTAAGATAGGATATTTCCGAATTTTCTACGCGTGTGGGCGATTGGTTAAATATTGCCTCAAATTTGGAGCGAAAAGTCAAAAAACCCGAGTTTCATGTAAAGTTGGGTACCAATGCTCAAGTGCTGTCGCCCAAGCAATGGAGCCGTGGTAACAGCGAAGACACTGTCAAATGCAGCTTGAAACGCTCTTTCTAATGTTGTACTCGGCGACCAATTAACCCTTACCTTTGGCGAGCTTTGACTGAAAATATGCTGAAGGAGCGAAACCACAGAAACAGGGCAAAGTTTTGAAAAGCGCTTGTAGCTTTCCCCCTAAGATATATGCAGGCCTGGATACTAGCTCATCTTGTAGCGCTTGAAATGCTGATTAAGATAGGATATTTCCGAATTTTCTACGCGTGTGGGCGATTGGTTAAATATTGCCTCAAAGTTGGAGCGAAAAGTCAAAAAACCCGAGTTTCATGTAAAGTTGGGTACCAATGCTCAAGTGCTTTGTCCCAAGCAATGGAGCCGTGGTAACAGCGAAGACACTGTCAAATGCAGCTTGAAACGCTCTTTCCAATGGTGTACTCGGCGACCACTTAACCCTTACCGTTGGCGAGCAACAATATAACGGTGGACAACAGTATAACGGTGGACAACAGTATAACGGTGGACAACGGTATAACGGTGGACAACAGTACCGTATTTACCCATGCATAAAATATGCCTCTGTGCACCTCTCAAAAACATAAGAAATGTCCCATGCATAGCCCCCCCCCCCCCCCCCCCCTATGCATAGCTTGCTTACTTGCTTGCTTTTTACTTTGCAAAATGCATGACATATCGAACCATGACATAGCCCCATGACCCCATATAGGACCTCTCAATTTTTGCATTGCCCCATGGGGCTATGCATGGGTAAATACGGTATAACGTTGGACAACAGTATAACGGTGGACAACAGTATAATGATGGACAACAATGTAACGGTGGACAATGGTATAATGGTGGATAACAGCATAACGATGGATAGTAGTAGTGAAACGGCGGACGATTCTAGTATACTATGAATGCGGACCAAATAGACACAGTACTGTATGGGTGTGTCGCACTTGCTCACCCAATGCACAATGATAAAGGTGGGCAGTCAGCAATACGTACATGGAAATAGGTACATATAAAAAATTAAAAAAAATTCGGACAGTAATATTTTCGGACGGAATTTTTTTGTCCGAATTGTCCGAAAATTTCCGCCGTCCGAAATATCCCTTAAGCGCTTCAAATTCTGAATAAGATAGGCTATGATTGCAGTTCTTTGCCTGTGTGCAATAGGTTAAATATTGGCCCGAAATTTTCACAAAATCGAGTCCATGATTTTTAAAATTCCTTCGCGAGAAAGTGGCGATTCGGCCGGACCAGCATTTTTCTACTTTTCTGATTTTATCTCATGAATATAGGTAATCAACCCTCCTGAGTTCGAAAATAAACTCAGTTTTTCAATTTGACCACGTTTAACCGGAGAAACGGGCTCATTTAGGCAGGGTGGTCATGGGAAAAACGGAAACCCGAGTTTCATGTAAAGTTGCGTACCACTGCTCAAGTGCTTTGGCCCAAGCAATGGAGCCGTGGTAACAGCGAAGACACTGTCAAATGCAGCTTGAAACGCTCTTTCTAATGGTGTACTCGGCGACCACTTAACCCTTACCGTTGGCGAGCTTTGACTGAAAATAGGCTGAAGGAGCGAAACCACAGAAACAGGGCAAAGTTTTGAAAAGCGCTTGTAGCTTTCCCCCTAAGATATATACAGGCCTGGATGCTAGCTCATCTTGTAGCGCTTGAAATGCTGATTAAGATAGGATATTTCCGAATTTTCTACGCGTGTGGGCGATTGGTTAAATATTGCCTCAAATTTGGAGCGAAAAGTCAAAAAACCCGAGTTTCATGTAAAGTTGGGTACCAATGCTCAAGTGCTGTCGCCCAAGCAATGGAGCCGTGGTAACAGCGAAGACACTGTCAAATGCAGCTTGAAACGCTCTTTCCAATGGTGTACTCGGCGACCACTTAACCCTTACCGTTGGCGAGCTTTGACTGAAAATATGCTGAAGGAGCGAAACCACAGAAACAGGGCAAAGTTTTGAAAAGCGCTTGTAGCTTTCCCCCTAAGATATATGCAGGCCTGGATACTAGCTCATCTTGTAGCGCTTGAAATGCTGATTAAGATAGGATATTTCCGAATTTTCTACGCGTGTGGGCGATTGGTTAAATATTGCCTCAAATTTGGAGCGAAAAGTCAAAAAACCCGAGTTTCATGTAAAGTTGGGTACCAATGCTCAAGTGCTTTGTCCCAAGCAATGGAGCCGTGGTAACAGCGAAGACACTGTCAAATGCAGCTTGAAACGCTCTTTCCAATGGTGTACTCGGCGACCACTTAACCCTTACCGTTGGCGAGCAACAATATAACGGTGGACAACAGTATAACGGTGGACAACAGTATAACGGTGGACAACGGTATAACGGTGGACAACAGTACCGTATTTACCCATGCATAAAATATGCCTCTGTGCACCTCTCAAAAACATAAGAAATGTCCCATGCATACCCCCCCCCCCCCCCCCCCCCCTATGCATAGCTTGCTTACTTGCTTGCTTTTTACTTTGCAAAATGCATGACATATCGAACCATGACATAGCCCCATGACCCCATATAGGACCTCTCAATTTTTGCATTGCCCCATGGGGCTATGCATGGGTAAATACGGTATAACGTTGGACAACAGTATAACGGTGGACAACAGTATAATGATGGACAACAATGTAACGGTGGACAATGGTATAATGGTGGATAACAGCATAACGATGGATAGTAGTAGTGAAACGGCGGACGATTCTAGTATACTATGAATGCGGACCAAATAGACACAGTACTGTATGGGTGTGTCGCACTTGCTCACCCAATGCACAATGATAAAGGTGGGCAGTCAGCAATACGTACATGGAAATAGGTACATATAAAAAATTAAAAAAATTCGGACAGTAATATTTTCGGACGGAATTTTTTGTCCGAATTGTCCGAAAATTTCCGCCGTCCGAAATATCCCTTAAGCGCTTCAAATTCTGAAAAGGATAGGCTATGATTGCAGTTCTTTGCCTGTGTGCAATAGGTTAAATATTGGCCCGAAATTTTCACAAAATCGAGTCCATGATTTTTAAAATTCCTTCGCGAGAAAGTGGCGATTCGGCCGGACCATCATTTTTCTACTTTTCTGATTTTATCTCATGAATATAGGTAATCAACCCTCCTGAGTTCGAAAATAAACTCAGTTTTTCAATTTGACCACGTTTAACCGGAGAAACGGGCTCATTTAGGCAGGGTGGTCATGGGAAAAACGGAAACCCGAGTTTCATGTAAAGTTGCGTACCACTGCTCAAGTGCTTTGGCCCAAGCAATGGAGCCGTGGTAACAGCGAAGACACTGTCAAATGCAGCTTGAAACGCTCTTTCTAATGGTGTACTCGGCGACCACTTAACCCTTACCGTTGGCGAGCTTTGACTGAAAATATGCTGAAGGAGCGAAACCACAGAAACAGGGCAAAGTTTTGAAAAGCGCTTGTAGCTTTCCCCCTAACATATATGC
>JASAMW010002390.1:0-10983 GCA_030247985.1 Epsilonema sp. ZAB3_2 | reverse complement strand
TTGCTGTTTAATACTTGCTGCCTACTTTTGGATTTCAATCCAAATCTATAGATTTTTGGCAAATTGAACTCGTGACTCTAACTTTATAAATATTTGGGCGACAGAACAAATAAATAGCCACAAATAGTGAGCAGAGAGCGAGACGAAGAAGAAAACAGGTCACAGAGACAATGCTAAATGCGCGATACGGACTTAGAATAAGCGGGGAGAGCGCATAAGTATGTATGCATAGGTTTACTGTACCGCACTTTTCTGTTTATTTTGTGCCATCTGTGCAAGAATAGGAGCATACCGCGCAGAGCACGCCCAAAGCGAAACTTTCTGAGCAATCTAAACGCAACCAGTGCTTGGTCGCGATTTCTGACTACGTTCAGTGCAACTATTGAGCGCGAAGTCGGCGTGGTCGCTTTCCGCGCCGATCTTCGCGTCGACTACCGACGAAACGTTGCACTGAAAATCCAGGTTAATTCAGAGGGGTCACCCCCCACGACCAAGCACTGCTCTTATTGCAAATGGTGAGGACAGGAAGTTACGGTCCGCTCAAATCGTCACCGCCCATCGGCTCCACAGATGTGCCAGCTAAATTTTTTTCCTCTTCCTCGCCTATCGTTCTGCAGCTCGACTCCAGAGGTAACTCACTACATCTTTTCGAACATGAGATTACCACACTGCACCATATCAATTACTATTTGTAATTAATATGTACCATATTATGCGCGCCGTAAGTACGTGGCGAGCGCGCAATAACGAGACGAGAAAGCATGTGTTTTGGACATGGGACGGGTCGCTTTTGCCTACGCGCGCCCAGTACTTTTACATGTAGGACCATATAATAATTACAGAGGTCTACAAAATCATCCTGGTAGAGCAAAACTGACCGAATCTGGCATTTTTCCAGCAAACTGCTGGAATTGTGGATTGTGATGGACTTAAAGTTGTAGTTGTTAGAGGAGTACGAAGGGACTTTGTAATTTATTTTTGAGCGCGCCTCTGAAATTTCACAGCGAGTTGATGGCCAGACTACACCACGATCAAACAAAGCACAATTTGTAGCAAAACTGAACAACAGTTTACCAGCAGCATCCGATTCGCCTGGAAATTTCGCGAATTTCCATCCATGGTCCCGGCGAGCCAGAATTCCGCAAACAGCGCATGTAGGCGGCCAGAATAAGAGTAGTACACCCTTCGTAGAAATCGCCATCGCTGAACAACAAACAACGGCTGTTTCTAGGCATGGCCGGTAAGCTGGTGCAATTAACATGTAAGTTTGCGTAGAACCTAGATTCACAACTGGGTGCTTTGATCTCAGGGTGTCGCGCATAGTATGGAAACGCAATTTGAGTATCATTTGAGTATTTTTGAGACCACAAGTATCTTTTGAGTACCAGTTTAAGCCTATATTTTTGTTCACCACACACTTTTATATTCTGTATGTTTAGCTTTCACTCAAGTAATTATGTGTCCAGGAAACATATCAGAATATCCACCAAACCACTGGGCATAGTGACATTTGCAGCTTCAGTATGTGTCAGTAAACTGTGTACAATTTTTGCATTCTAGTAGTACCACTGGCCCAGTAAACACCTAGTACATACATACAATAAGCATAAATATGTACATACTTATATGTATGTATACATACCCCACTTGTATCAGCTCACACCCACCTCTCCTCTCTTCACACTCTATCACTTGTTTGCTTCTCTCACTCAGCCGCATGCATGGCACCTACTGTTCATCAGGAGACAGCTAGATGGCCCGTCAGACGGAGTAAGTACACGCGGGGCAGAAATTTGACGTTTGACGCGAATGCAGTACACACTTTGGGACGCCCAAGTTCGGGACGTTTGACGGTGAGACGAGCACGATGGCGACGGGAATTGCAATCCGGCGAGCGCAATCAACGACGCAATCCTGAGCCTGACTAGTCTCGCCGAACTGTAAAATTGTGTGCAACTTATTGACGTTCCTTTCGGGATCAAACAAGTCATTCCAAACTCGGAGGGGCGGCAAATTGCTCGGAGCAAAACTGGTAGTATGTTGTAGTGTGGAGATCCTGTTACGCCGCGGCTACGTAGCATGGTGTTTGAGTGTTCATTGTGAACCTGGCCATCAGTAGGTACAGTACCCACTACAACGTACTTATACAAAAATTATAAATAGTTTTCAAAAGGTGGAAAAAATTGAATCGTGAAACCTGATAGAAGCAACAAACAAAAAAACCGAAAATTGGTGCGGGATAAATATCAGTAAAAAGGGTTACACTCGCCGCGAGAAAATTGCCATGTCTCAAAATGAGGAGTCAGAAATTTTACGCATCTGTAATGAAAATGGTCCGATGTAGTATCGTATCATCTGATCGAGCAGGGACATTGAATTTTTGAATTATTCTGAGTATTTCGAGTATGCGGAGCACACCTGTTCGTGTAGGATAAGTACATTACAAAATGATACAGTACGACTCACACCAACTCTGTCTGGCCAGAATATGGAGCATTGCTCGAATTCTCCTGTAGAACTTTCGGCAAGGTACCCATGGATGCACCACTGCACGGTAAATAAACATTTCACTTCCACCTCCAAACAATTTGCATCAACTGCAAATACAAGACATGCATAATACAAACCGGCGAGTCTTGATTGAACCAGTCCATTTTCCAATGCTGAGAGTATACTATAATGGAGCATGTCATGGCTGACCTGAGTTGGCAGTTATGTACATAGGAAAATTGTCGAATCCCGCCGCGCTTGTTCTCCGCCAAGACTACATAAAGGTAGAGACTATGCCCCACTAACCGGTGCACATGTAACATATACTGCACATGTATCAATATCTTTATTCAACAATATGTGATAGAGAAATATACCAACTCGTATCAGATAAGTATGGATACACCTATATACCGTACACATAATATATAATATGAGTGACTACAGTAGCACACCTGTGTACTAACTGGTGAATATGAAAATCTAAGCAAAATAATAGTAATTTTTGCAAACAAAACATTCAATTTAGAATCGAAAAGTTATTAACGCTTTTTGACATGCAGTGAAAGTGGCCTGTTGAATTGCGGGACAGTACATACATCTAGTATTTATATATCAAATTTTCTGACAGCTTATAACAAAAGTTCTGTGAAGGTCATGCACAGTCTAGAATATCGTCGTCTAGTGCATGACCTAAACTTTTGTTATAAGCTGACACGAGGTGCTACACGCGTAAATACAAATAGTGGCAACTTCATTGTGGTAAACAAAAACAGGACTCGTGCTGGTACTGTTCAGAAACTCGCGACCAAAACCGCTAACCTAGAAGTGAGAAAAAACTTCTACAGTAATCGTGTTGTGTCCTATTGGAATGATCTAGATGTATGTACTGTCCGCTCAAATTCGACAGCCACTTTCGCTGCATCGCTCGAAAAGCATGAACACATTGAGCGCTTCCTTCGGGTATACAAATTCTAAATCTTACCTGTAGCTAAATGTTTTGTTTGCACAAAGGTACTACGGTATTAGTTTGCTGGACAAAATGTTTTTTTTTAGATTTTCATATTCCACCACAGATTCGTACAGTGTGCTCTGTTTGACCACTCATCATACGTGTGTATACTGTATGTGTACGGTATTGTGGGTGTCTGCATTGCTTTTATCTGATACGAGTTGGTGTGTTCTCTTTATCACATATTGTTGAATAAAGATATTGATTGATTGACTATGCCAGCTAGTATTGGCTTCGTGTTCCATGCTACGGCCGTTTTGGTCCCAATCGGGGCATAGTCTCTCTTACCTTATGTAGTCTTGGCGAGAATAGACAAGCGCCGGGCAGCGGTCAACAAGATTGATTTTCCTTCACTATGTACGTAACTGCCAACTCAGGTCAGCCATAATACTCGTATTGTCTCTCAGCATTGGAATGGGACTGGTTACGAAATGAGACTCGTAGTAGTCTGACTGACAGCGGTTTGTATGCATGTCTTGTATTTGCAGTTGATGCAAGACTGTTTGGAGGCAGCAGTGGAAGTGAAATGTTTCTACCAGGACTACGTGCAGGTGACTACATCCAATGAGATACACTTGGACAAGCTGCTGGTGAAAGATCTACAGGAATTCGAGCAGGATTAGGCGACATGTTCAAGGTACCTATAGTCTGGCCAGACGGAGTTGGCTATGAGACTCAAGTCGTACTGTGTAGTTTGCATGTACTTCTGCTAAATAGGAGTACACGAACAGGGTGCTCGCGCATACTCGAAATACTCGGATGATACTCGAATTTGATGTACATACTCGAAATACTCGGATGATACTCGAATTTGATCTTGCGTGAAAGTGCATGGACCGCACTGAATTTTGAGTACCGAGAGAGAGAATGCGTAAAATTTTCTGAGTACGTTTCCATCATTTTGAGACAGAGACATGGCAAAAATTTCTCGCCTTCGGCGAGTGTTAGTGCTGCTTTTACTGATATTTTATGGTATCCGCACAGCCAACTTCAATTTTCCAGTTTTTTCCTTGTTTTTTTTGCTTCTACCTATCAGGTTTCACGATTCAAAATTTTTTCCACCTTTGAGAAGACTCTTCATTGATAATTTTTGTATAAGTACGTTGTAGTGATTTTCTTGGCTATTACCTACTGATGGCCAGTTCACAATGGACGCTGAACGCCGGCTTTGATGCTGCGTAGCCGCCGGCGTCAACGCAGATATTGGCCCGCTACAGACGTGCTCCGAGTTGCTCCGAGCGAGTTCGCTCCGAGTTTGGAATGACTTTGTTTTGATCCGAAAGGAACGTCAATGACTCACACGTCTTCGAATTACAAACTCGGTTGTTCACACTTGCGTTCCAAAAAAAGTTCGGAGCGAACTTGGTGATTTTGCATGTTGAAGCATAGTCAGGGCTCAGGATTCGGTCGCTAATTCGCTCGCCGGATTCGGCTCCGGATTCGGATTTGGTCGCGATCGCTAATACGTATCTGCGTTGAACGTTGATATCTCTGTTGGCGTCGAACGTCGATATCTGCGTTGGCATCGAACGTCGATATCTGCGTTGGCCATCGAACGTCGATATCTGCGTGTCTTTCGCGTTGACGCCGGTGGCAACCATCAAAGTCGGCTTTCAGCGTCCGTTGTGAACGGGCCATGACAAAGCGATAGCTGTCTCCTGAATGAACAGTGCATGCCATGCATGCGGCTGCATCTGATGAGAGAAGCGGAAGCACAGTGGCTGAAGAGATAGAGTGTGAAGAGAGGAGAGGCGTTTGATGTGAGCTGGGTGCGAGTGGCCACTGGCTTGTCGTGCCTGCTTGCATCCTGGTACTATTGTACTGTTATGTATCTGTGTACTGTATGTATGTACTAGGTGTTTACTGGGCCAGTGCGACATTACTACTAGATGCAAAAATTGTACACTACTGACTGATACTGAAGCTGCAAATGTATGCAGTATTTTCTTTTATGCCGTGATAATGGTTGGTGGATATTCTGATATGTTTCCTGGAGGACTCGTGACATTGCTTGAGAGATGAAAGCTGTGCCTTTATGTGTGAACGTGCGGAAATGAGTGTGAAAGTGTGTGGGTGAACAAAATATAGGCTTAAACTGGTACTCGAAAATCATGCTTGTGGGTACTCGAAATACTCGAATGATACTCGAATTGCGTTTCATACTCTGCGCGAGCACCCTGACGAAGCACGGACAAAAATCCGCAGTTGTGAATCTATTTTACGCAACGCGCCTTGAATGTCATAGCCAGCTCTTACCGGCCAGACTATGCCTAGAAACAGCGGCCGTTGTTTGTTGTTACAACAATGGCGATTTTGAACGTTGATACGGTACGTACGACGTAAAGGGTGTACTACTCTTATTCTGGCAGCTACGTGCGCTGTTTCGGCGAGATTCTGGCTCGCGGATGGCGGAAGAGTCGACGACGCAACTGGAGGAGGAATGGAAATTCGCCAAAAAGATCGCCATCAACGTTCTTTCAGGCGAATCGGATGCTGCGTTGAAATTCTGGTAAACTGTTGTTCAGTTTTGTTACGATCTGTTTTGTTTGATCGGCTATAGTCTGGCCAGTAAGAGTTGGCTATGACATTCAAGGCGCGTTGCGTAAAATAGATTCACAATTGCGGATTTCTGTCCGTGCTTCGTGTACTCCTATTTAGCAGAAGTACATGCAAACTACGCAGTACGACTTTAGTCCCATAGCCAACTCTCTCTGGCCAGACTATAAGAGAACAGACAGTTTGTTGGAAGCGAAATGCCAGGAGTCGGTCGGTTTTGCTCTACCAGGATGATTTTGTAGACCTCTGTATTATATGGTCCTACATGTAAAAGTACTGGGCGCGCGTAGACAGTTACGAAAGAAAGCAACACAAGTCCCCCCCATGTCCGGCTGTTGGACGCGTGCCAAGTCTTCTCCTCTCCTTGCGCGCTCGCCACGTACTTTCTACGGCGCGCGTGGACCGCTGTGTGGGTCCACGACATGTCATAATACAGAGGTCTACAAAATCATCCTGGTCGAGCAAAACCGACGACTGAGTGTAGTAATTGAGTGTTTTTTCAGTCAGCTGGGTAATCTCATGTTCGAAGAGATGGTAGTGAGTTATCTGGAGTCGAGCTGCAGAACGAAGCGGAATATGGGCGAGGAAGAGGAGATTTCACTGGATCCCTCTCCCCCCGCGTCCTTGGAGCCGATGAGCAGTGACGAGTCGGGAAGAACCGCCAACTTAACAGACCGTGAGTCCTCTTTCCTCTTGTCTATTCACCATTTGCAATAAGAGCAGTGCTTGGTCGTGAGGTGACCCCTCTGAATTAACCTGGATTTTCAGTGCAACGTTTGATCGGTAGTCGACGCGAAGATCGGCGCGGAAAGAAACAAACGAGCAAGAAAGACGACCACGCCGACCTTCGCGTCGATTACCGATCAATAGTTGCACTGAAAATCAAGGTTAATTCAGAGGGGTCACCTCGCGACCAAGCACTGGCTCTTTTTGCATTTGGTGGATAGCCTGCTCAGAAAGGGTTCGCTTTGGAACTTTGCCGTGCTGCTGCGCAGTATGCTCACGTATTCTTGCACAAATCGCACGAAGTATGGACAGAAAGCGCATTTTGTCACGCAAAACGTGACATGTGCTCCAGTACAGTAAACCTATTGCATGCATACATACATACACTTTTATGCGCTACTACCAGTTTATTCTAATTCGTATCGTACATACGGCGCATTTTCACGGTCAACTTTGTCTCTGTGACCTGTTTTCTTCTTCGTTATCTTCTGTCTGCTCACGCTTACTTTGCGTTTGTGGCTATTTATTTGCTTCTGTGTTATATGTAACTTTGTGATTAGAGTTCGCGGTAGCTTACGTATCGAGCTCAAAATTCAGCTGCCAGAGGCGCAAAACTACTGTATGGTAGATATGAAGAGGTGCCGGAAGGTGGCGGGCAAAGATGTGAATTTGGCATTTTGCGCCTCAGGTTTTTGCCGGCTACCTACCCCCTAGCGAGACGATTCCTTTCTCTCGTTACTTGATTGCTTTTTTTGTTGCGCTTTCCCTGCGTGCGCAGGACAGACAGGTGTCACTGGGCGCTTCAGACGTACTCCGAGTTTGCTCCGAGCGAGCCTCCGAAGTCGGCTGTTCTTGCAGCACACAACACATTCTTGCAGTGAACAGGTGCGTCAACTGATCAAGTGGGTATGCCAACAGGCCAAGGCTTATGCTGAGGCTAGGCTTATGCTTAGGCTAGACATAGGGTTATGTTGAGGCTAGGCTTAGGGTTTGGGCAAGGAGCTATAAGTAGAGGAGACGACACTCCCCCAAATATCGGGCGGAGGCAGTGTCCGGGTGTATGCATGATTTAGCTTCCGGTTTTCTATGGTCCGTGGCATGCCATAGAGGCTAAATCAAGTCAAACTCTAATCATACATATACCCCAACTTTCTTCGATCTTTTCAATGGTGGGGTCGGCGTTAACCCATCCCCAACTGGTATGGCCGAAAATGGCCGTTTTTCAGCTTTTTGGCAAAAATAGGGTATTTTGCTGGCCTCAGCGCAACACGCACAGAGTCAGCCAAATGCTGTCCTTCTCAAATTCCACCACCAAGGGTCCAAGCTTCGCACTGGTGGTGTTAACTCCTTCCCCACCCATCTGGCAACCTGAGAAATTGATGAAAAACTGCCTTTTTAGATGCATTTCTACCCAAATATGCTACTCTAGTAAAGTACGTTTAAGGCCTGATAAACCCGATTTTTCATGTGTTTCGGAATGGAAAAGTGCACTAAAAGCATTTTTTTGAAAATCAGGTATCCTGACCTAATTTTATGCGTAGGTTTCAAAAATGACCTTAATTTTTAAATTTTTCCACTTTTAAGGCCTAATATGCCCGATTTTAGGCCATTTTTATGATCGGTCGAGTAAAAAATCCAGTATATTAGGCCAAAAAATGGAAAAATGTAAAAATTAAGTTCATTTTTGAAATCTACACATAAAATTAGGTCAGGGTACCTGATTTTCAAAAATGTGCTTTTAGTGCACTTTTCCATTCCAAAACACATGAAGAATCGGGTTTATCAGGCCTTAAACGTGGGAAAATGGAAAAACCACTTTCATTTTTGAAATCTACGCATAAAACTATGGAAGGACACTCTAATTTTCTCTGCTTGACTTTATTACAGTAGCATATTTGGGTAGAAATGCATCTAAAAAGGCAGTTTTTCATCAATTTCTCAGGTTGCCAGATGGGTGGGGAAGGAGTTAACACCACCAGTGCGAAGCTTGGACCCTTGGTGGTGGAATTTGAGAAGGACAGCATTTGGCTGGCTCTGTGCGAGTTGCGCCGAGGCCTGCAAAATACCCCACTTTTGCCAAAAAGCTGAAAAACGGCCATTTTCGGCCATACCAGTTGGGGATGGGTTAACGCCGACCCCACCATTGAAAAGACCGAAGAAAGTTGGGGTATATGTATGATTAGAGTTTGGCTTGATTTAGCCTCTAGGGCATGCCACGGACCATAGAAAACCGGAAGCTAAATCATGCGTACACCCGGACACTGCCTCCGCCCGATATCTGGGGGAGTGTCGTCTCCTCTACTTATAGCTCCTTGGTTTGGGTTAGGGTTTGACAGGCTTAGGCTAGGCATAGGTTTAGGCTTAGGCTAGACATAGGGTTTGGCTTAGGCTAGGCATAGGGTTTGGCTTAGACTTAGGCTAGGTGTAGGCTTAGGCTGAGGCTTAGGCTCACCGGACAGGTCAGGAATAAGCATCATTATGCTATTGTGCATATTGTATGTATTTCCGCTACATGCTGATTCCGTTTTTCGACTTTTGTCTGAGATACGTTTCTCAAAGACTAAGCAAAACAACGCAAATACAGTGAATCATGTAACCTTGGTGTGTTGACCTATTGTCGCAAGAAACCTACTTGAACACTTGACGCTGTCACTTGACCTCTTGACTCATGGCTGTTGACCTGTTGGCTCATCTGCTTGATCAATTGGCACAGCCAGTTTCGGCTGGATCATTTGACGCATACTATTGATTTTTTGACACAGCGTCAATGCATCAACTTGATCTCTTGACACATAATCAAACACGGCGCGCTTCTTTTCGGTCGTTCCACACGGGGAGAAAGAGAAAGCAAAACTGGCCGCTCGCTGGCCGGCCCATGCGCTGCTTGCCCACACGCCACGGGCCACACACACACACACACACACATGAAGCAACGCGCGCCTCTCTCTCTCGTTGTGTTCAGACGGGAAGCGGGAGAGAGAAGAGAAGAGAGACGGCGCTATGATAAATCTGTGTTGTGTTGGCCAACTGCTGCTGCTTGCTGTTCCTTGAACAAGGAAAGAAAGACGACGGCTTTTCGCCGTGTTATTTCACATCTGCTGCGATGACTTTCTCTCCTCATTCATGCTTGTCTTGTCAGCTTGTGTACACGCATTTGTTTCTTACTTGTTTGCACACACCACCACCTTGTTCTCTGCGCTTTTGAATATCTATAGGGTGTTCCATAATATACTCACCGGCTGTTTGTGTCTCTATCTCCACAGCGGGGTGTCATTTTCAAATGCGGTCTTTTGTAATAAGTAGCCAAGGCTTCAAAGTTTATGCATGCAAAATTTCAACTTTCTAGGGCAACAGAAAGCGGCTCAAAATGGCTGACCTCAGAAATCGAGGATTTGCCTACTATTCTACCACAATGGAGAGCATATTCTACCATCCCAAAGCCAATACAATTTCAAAACATGTTCAATATTCTATGCAGGATGCGGCACAACCAAATCTGCTGCGGTAGTATGAAGAAAAATTGAAAAACTCGTCCGTAGAGTGCTAACTTCCGTCTTAACCCGGGTTTAGTCCCCATAGTGAAAAAAACGTGGATTTTTGTGTCCAAAAGTTTGAGCTTTCATAACTTCCTCGGTAGAAGGAGTGCAGGGCTGAAATTTTGCTTGCACCATTTTAGAAGCCTTAGCTACCAAATGTAAAAGAGCGTACTGAAATCGAACGCTCCGTTGATGAATGAGAGGCACAAACATCCGGTGAGTTTATTATGGAACACCCTGTATACATTCGCCAGCTTCTGCATTATATGCGCCGCGTCGTAAATTTGCTGCTTTTCGCTCCGAGTTGTGCTCCTAAATACCTCCGAGGAGGCTCCGAATTCGGGGCGTATGTCGGTTCCTTTGACTCTCCTCTTTCAAATGAGCTACCATGTTCGTCATTTGCTGAAGCGGCAAGTTCAAAAGAGCTTACCGTATTTTTGGGTGTATAGCCCCGGGGCTATACAAAAATCGAGAGGTCTGATGGGGGGTTATACACGGGGGGATATACAATGGGGGGGATATACATGGGACAAAATGTATGTTTTTGAGAGGTGTGTAGAGGCATGCTTTTGAGGTAAAAAGTAAGTGTTTTAGGGCATAATCGCGGTCAAAACAGGGTTATTCTAGTACAAGACATGCTCGGCTAAGCCAAGACTACATAAG
>JASAMW010002389.1:0-12374 GCA_030247985.1 Epsilonema sp. ZAB3_2 | reverse complement strand
ATATTAATGATTGCTACTTTTCCTGCGGGGAGTGACGGCAATGTAAAAAGATACAGTGAACACTTTCTTTGACGCAGCCGTCATATTGAGCAGTTCGATAGAGCAACAGCGTCTCATCTATCATAAGAGATAGTATAGCAGGGTCTGCCTGCCTGCCTGCCTACAGTGCATCAAGGGCGCAAAACTAAGCTTATTTGGACTTGGAGGCGCTAGTAACTTATTTATTCGACATTTCTAGTGCGTGGTCCACATTCAGCTTTCTTCATTCTCCAAGGAGTGATGAAGCCGTCGTGAGATGTGACGGAATGTTCGAGCGGACCGTCATCCTGTTTCTGTACTTGCTCCAGCACAAAAAACTGACACAGACAAAGCCAACAAACTCACACCTACATTCGCTACTAAAAAAACGCCGTCTAAGTATACGCATTGTACAGTATTACTATAATATGACACTCATTACGTATTGCGCACCTAAACTAGTAATGATAATAATAAGGCTAACAACTGATCACCAAACTGTAATATTTGCGGAAACCCGCCATCTGTTGGCATCAGGTTGCCACACAACGGTTGAAACGACACCTAGAGTCGACTTTGCTGTTTGCTCACTTGGTGACGCACAGTGAATATTATTTCAGGAACTACTATGCAGCCAAAACGTAGAGTAGAACACAAGCGGCCAAAAACGCCACGGCTAAATTTCAGCGGACTTGACTTGACTTGACAAGAAAAAAGCTTTTTACGCTTGCGTCGCTTGCTTCCCTCTGTGTAGAAAAATCGCCGATTTCCTTATGTACTGAAATGTGCATAGACATTGGATAAAGCTAAACCTCGCAAACGCCCGATAAATCATGAATCAAAAATGATAGAAATAAACCTACACTTATTTGAGTACATAAGAAAATCGGCAATTTGTCGACACGCAAGCGGCTTTTTCTTCTCAATGCGGCAGAAAGTTAGCCGTGGCGTTTTTGACCGTTTTGCTCTACGATGGCTAGATGCTGAGATAAATTCACTGTGCGACACCAAGTAGTGAGCAAAGTCGACTTTAGCTGTGCATACGACACGACGACAAATGAATACGACACAAAGAAGATAGCTGTGGCATACGACACAAAGAAAATAGTTGATTAGTGATAAGCAACGAGGGTCGTGGTGGTGTGGTGAGGTGACTGGAAATACTTAGTTTAGCTGAGACAAAAATGCTTATTTATCATTTCCGGTATCAAATATCATTGGCATTTATCAATTTCGGATAAGATACAGCTAGTATATAGTAGCGCAAGTTGGATGTAAAATAAAAATAATGCAAGCTTAGAACTCACTCAAATCCACGAAAAATATTAGCCGTTGAAAACCTTTGCAATAAAGATGGGGTTTAGGGAGATTCCATACGACTTTGAAGACGTTGTGACGCTTTCTGTGTAACGTCCAGCGACTGAAGACGTCGCATGTTGGCACGACATTGCTGCTCATATCCGCATCTGATCTCGTCGGTGGCGCAGGCAATGACCAGAGTCCAGGCTGACATGGCGTCCTGCGTCTGCTTGATCACGTCTTGAATCCCGATTATCTCCACTGCCACCTGAATATTTAGCACTAGCAGCATTAACATTAAAAAGTCACACATTCTCTGCTTTGCCTTACTTCTTTTTTGCTTTCCTTTTTGGAACTCGCGACTCATACTTACGCACACATTTTGCGAGTGCTCTCTTCGTCTTCAGGTAACGAAAAGTATTCAAAGCAGCAGTAGGCCTATGCCTATACGTAAACTAAAACTGGCATGCAGCTTTCTACATAATATGCAGGGGCCAGAGCCAGACCCAAGTAAAAGCATAGATCTACAGTAAGTACATATATCCCTCAAGCACTCACAAAAGTTGTTCACCTTGGGTTGGTGTGGACAGCTTGATAAAAAGCAAACGCTATGCGCCGCGTATAAAGTGCGGCGTGCGCGCGTAGGCCGTAGACAGCGTGCCAAGAGCTTCCGTCGTCTGGACGTCTTGTTTCGCAACTGTCTATGAGCGCACAGCGTTTCAGTTTTTCTCAAGCTGTCCACACTAACCCAGGGTGTCAACTTTTACACAATTTACTACTGTACGTAATTTATCCCCATGCCTACCAGCAGTCCTTGCCTACCAGCCTACCTCGCCAAACTTTTCCCAGATATCAGCTTTGAATCCAGAGGCTTTCATGAATCCATGAGTTTTTCCAATCGTCCGAATATCCTTGGGGCTGAAGCCTTGTGACTGAGGCGGCGATTTGGGATCCAAGCTTCCAATTACATCGTCAAACATTTTCGCCAAGAGCTTGCCATGGGCACGAACTGTGACAATCTCTTTCTTCACCTCCTCTTGTCCAGCAGCCGCAGCTTCATCTCCTCCTGCTTCATGCGACCGGACGGTGGTAGACGGGACACGATTGAACATGCCGAGGAAGGCGGCCTTGTAGAAGACGTCCTTCACTTGCGGGCGCTCACTGATCAGCTTCTCAAAGATGCGCTCCATTACTTGATGCCCTTGCGCGCTTTCTCGCATTTGCTTCCATGTGGACAGCAGGGCTCGTCGTTGCGAAGGGGTCAGTCGAGATCGCCATGGATTGTCGGGCAAACTCGTCGATAGTCGATACGGGGATCGAGAGCCACGCTTCCCCTTTCTACCGTCACTGTATGAGCGAGCGTTCATTCCAGATTTCGGAGGCGTACTCGGTGCCGAAGTTGACGGCTCGTCCAAGCTCGGCGCAGACAAATCGTAATGGCTACGCGATGCCATTGAAGCAACAAGGCAATGGATCGAAATATCCGCGGCTAGGAAGCCACAGTTAAATTTTCTGATTATTGATATGAAGCCGTCAGTGCTGCTTTGATGTCGTAGTTGTACTATGGTACCTGCATAATAGTAGCTCTCATTTGACCACCACGAAAAAAACAACGGGGTTATGTAGTACACACACAAACACACACTACACCCACTGCTCTTCGGAAGAAAGCAATGATATGATAGCGTGTGTGTACATATACGTACGAATGCACAAGTGTCGACTCGAGAAGGTAAGGGGACAGCAGAAGATATCAGCTTCTCCTGAGTTAATGGATGTCTCCAGCCTTTGGGGCATTGAGCAATGAATGCCAAATTGAAGGCTCAGTTCAATACGGCAACAAGTTGCAACGCATCGGCTAATGCGACCACGCAAAGCAAAGTCGTATGTACAGGGTGTCTCATAATAAATCGTCCACCTTCCCGTGCATGTAACTCTAGAACCACACCATAGATTTCAATGCGGTTTTTTGTATTTTGTAGGCAAGGCTTCAACTGAGAAGTGTACAAAATTTTAGCTTCCTAGGCCCAGTGGAAGCTGTTCAAGCACCTTTTTCCTCCAGCAAAAACAAGGTTTTTCGAACTGGTAGTGCCGATTTAGGGGTAATTCTGTGCATGATTCATAATAAAATTAGCCTCGTAATGAAGAAAGATGTCCCAAAATGCTAGGATATGTGTAGCTCATGCATTATCCCCAGTGCCAGCATAGTAAACGCATGAAAAAAAGGGCATTTTGAATAACTAAAACCAATATTTTCTCCAGTAAAGGAAAACGTCGATTTTGAGCTCCGAGATTCAAACCGTCGTAGTCTCCGAAGTATGTGGACCACATAGTTGAAATTTTGTACACTTACTTGTTGAAGCCTTGGCTACAAAATACAAAAAACCGCATGAAAATCTAAGACGTGGTTCCAGAGTTACGTGCACGCAAAAGTGGACGGTTTATTATGAGACACTCTGTAGTACGTACGTATTAGTACTGCGGGTTGGATGGATAGATGTGTAAATGGCATTCAGCAACAGACAGTAGGAAGCTAATATAGCGTTTAGCAGGAGCAAAGGTAGGCGCTTCGTTCAGTTCAGTTAATTTAGTCGAGGAACGAGTGTCAACGCAGCGTCCAATACTCATTTGTTTCCTTGGGGATGGACCGAAGAAGAGACGCCGGTAGTTTGCTTCTCCTCCCCGTAGGAAATCAAGCATCGACTCCCGCAGGAGAAGCCTTCTGCCTACTGAAGAATGCACAGCATGTAAAAGCATAGGCTATATTGTACCTAACCGACCCATTTCCTCACTAGCATACGAATAGCACATTTCCAGTCAGGCGAACAGTAGTGCGGGATAATTCGGGCCACTCGCCACAGCCTGAGCCTATCTCCTGTTGGTGTTGAGAAGGTAGTGAATCTGTTATAAAAATGATTCTTTTACTTTTACGTATTCATGTCCTGAAAGGTTGCACAGTTGCCTGTCGCCTGCTCTATGCTAACGAAGAAAATGAATTGAATACCCCTGCGCCGAATTATCCCGTACTACCTCATATTACAGTACGTACGTACTGTAAAGTCTCATCCATGATCATGAGCAACCATCACCTCGTTTTCATTCTTTCTGCCCTTGCCACTGGGAGAATTTTGCATTTCAATAGCTGGGTAAGCCTAAAATAAAAGTTGCCTGATGCACGGGCTGCTACTACAAATAACATAGGTATGTACAAGTAGTATGTATCTACATTGAGTACGGCAATTGACGGAACAATTAGCATGCAAGTCTAAGCCATGCAGTGCCAGCTTTCGTTAAAGCACTCACTGTGCGTTTGTCATAAAATATTTGCGAGACAGCAAAGAAATAGAATTGCCAGCAAACGGACATAGAATTGCCTGCTACAGTATCTATCTATCATTTGGCACTTGACTGGCTAAAATAGTCGAACGAATGACAATCGACTTTTCCCATTTTTCAGATTATTGCTATTGCCCTACCTCTTGGCGTAATTACAGGCAAAAGCTTCGACGCTTAGTAATTCGTCTCATTTTTACCGCCACCTAAGACTGAAAAGACGGAGTAGGATTATACTTGCCTACAAAACGGTGATCTATCTGTCGTCAACGCATGCATACCCTACGATAAGGTAGCAATAGTACAGGATACCCTGCACTCTGTGCAGCCTGACTGACTGAAGTTGACGCGCCTGACAGACCAATTGAGCCACGCGCAATGCGGATATAGAGCGACTGTCAATAAATCTGTGAAATCAGCTATCCAAAGACTGGCTGTGATGTTGAATAATGAGTTCGAGGTACAGGTAAATGAGGCGTGCAGGAGGGTGCGAAGAGCGTACACATACACAGACAACGTGAGAATGCCCCCAACTGAGGAAGCGAGCTCATAATATGTAGCCCTACATACACACACCTACAGTGCGTAGGTATCCTGTAACCAGCTTGCACCTAAGTTACTGTAGATAACTCTCCCCTGGATAATTCTAATTAAAATTGTTATCCAACACATAGGAAAGCGCAAGAAAACCTCAATAAACAAAACAATCGTGTACAGGTTTACGTAAAGCAGGACGACGTGTTAGCCTACGACACACACCTACCGCAGATATTTTAATACCAACATCCAATCGACGACTAAACGTTTTCTGAATCGTACGTGTATTACACAACTCTTTCCAAATAACCTGTAAACCAGTGAGAAGCAGTTTGCATCCGCCGGGGTGATGTTTGAAATTTTCCGAGGCAAGTGACGATAATCAGCTAGCAGAGCCTTAACTCTGTTATTATCAACTTTTCGGCTTCACGGGAGGCGACTGTTCCTCCGTTTTCCGAGCTGACTGCACAACTGCTTGCTGCAAGGGAGCGCACAGTCTGTACACTGTAGTGACAGCCAATCGGGTGGCCTCTTGTATCCGGTTCGGATCAGACAGCAGCCCCGTCATGTGGAAGTAGGATATCTGGTTCAGCGATGGCATAAAACCCAGAGTTAAAAGGGCACTGTCGCCAGTTGCATCTTTCTTTTCTTCTTCTTCTTCTTTGCTCGGATCCACCAACAACTTGCCATTGCTCCGAAGTTTCTTAAAAGCATAAATATGTAACGAACCTATGCACTGCAGACGGAACCTCGGTAATATGGTTCCAGTTTAGGGAGTGATGATCGCGCATGTACGTAGTGCACATACATACCACGCAGGCACCGATGAGTAGGTCATACATCTCCACTCCAGCATCCGCCAACGCAACGCTAGCACAAGACAGCAGAGCCGCAGTCACTGAAACACAACCAACCGCACTTGTTACGACAACCACAGGAGATAGAAAGAACTGGCCCGAATTAGCTCGCCTAGATGGTACAGTACTGTACAGTACATACTCCAAATTACCACTGCCATCATCTTGAAGCACAGTGCACAAGAGATCCACTTGAGCTCTGGGGAAGCGATCCTATGAACGCAAGACACGGCAATTACATACATGTACATTCCAGCTTGGGACAAATGCAGCTGCTAAATAGAAGAGAAGAGACTACGCCCGCTGCCTGTTTTGCGCCGAATAACACTCTCTTTTCTTTACTCGCGTGGAAGTGGAATCATGCTTTTGTGCAAAGCGAACAGCGGGCGGGGTCCCATTTCTCCTGCAACAAGCTATGAGCGTTATTATTTCTGGGTAGTCGCGAGGTAGCCTCGGGTAGTGATCAGCCGAAACATCAAAGTTACGAGTTTACCCAGGCAGCTCCCACAACAAAGTAACGATAAAATTTCGTCGTCTCTAGGTGAACTCATCACTTTGGCTCGCCACCGCTCAGGAGTAAGAGCACAGGTAGCAGAGTAGCAAAGGTACCATGATGAGACAAGATGAGAATGCGTCCTGCAGTTGCTCGGCTAATCTGTTTTCTTCCTCAGTCGCAGTGGACTCCTGCTGATGTTTGCGCTGCCTTCCTTCAGCATTCCTCCGAATTCGCATTGGGCGAGCACAAGAGGCGAAGCGCACACACACCTATGCACGTACGTAGACATTTGCCGATGTATGTACGTATAGTGATGAATGTTCGCGTATGGTGCTGTGCAAACCTGAATACAGCCCTTGGCATCAACACCTTGAGCATCGGAACGACCACCACTGTCCTTCGGCCCATTTCTACAAGAAAACTGTTCCTGCATTATCATACAAAGCCGAAAGCAAAAACTTTGACCAGTGCGAAAGGGTATCAATGCGCTGCTTACATTACGCACACAACCTTCGTATTGCCTGCTTCCAAGTATGCTGAGCCATTGCCAGATTTCAGCACAGCTGATTTTGCAACTGCAATAAAACAGTGAGACAAGCCGGACGTGCATGTCATGCAGCAAGTAAGTACCACGTACTTACTTACAACCAATTCTTTTCCTATCCTGTTACAACAGATAAAATGCATGCGTGCACATATACATACGTACAACGCATATTTTGATGCCATACAAAATTTTCTCGGTTCGTCATCCGCTCGAGTTCTGCCATTATGTTTGGTCTTGGTGGTATCTTCATTTGCGGAGGATGATGAAGCTGGAATGAGAAACTCATCAACAGGGAAACTCTGCGATGGGGCAGCAGCTGCCATGCTACAAAACAAAGCCGTAATAAGATAAAGTCAAGAGGAAGGGCACCGCCTTTGATGCGGCTTTCCAAACACTAACCCTTAAGTATAGTACTGAAGGCCGTTCTTTCTTTCAACGTGGGCGGCCGGGTTTACCCCACCAATAACACTTGCCGGCTTGCTCACCCCAATGACATGATACCCTACATACAACCACACTGAAGTATCGCGCAAGGCTATAGGGTAACACCATACGGAAACCCATATCATAGCATGAGCTGTACGCATCACCCACCAAAAAGTTTTATCCTCAATACATAGTAATAAGGGTACAAGACAAGGTCATGCTCATAGAGTATTGAGTGATAATCAAGGAATGGCACAAAGTGAAACAGAAGGATTTTAGGAAATCACAGATTACCATCAAAAACTCTCCAACTTCTAACACAATTCACTATGTAAAAAAAAACTTTGTTGAAGATGAACCATCCATCAAAGATTACCTACCTCTCTAAAGATAAATGCTGTGCATATTTATAGCCCTCGCGCTACAGTCTATATCTTACTATAAAGAATCGACGCTGGACCCACCCCTCGAGGCCGCACGAGGGACAGCAGGCTCTGGAAGCGAAAGAATAATTACGGTAGCCTACGTACGTGGTAAAAACGAAGTCGACAAAGCGCGCAGCGAGCAGAGGAAGAAACGAAGAAGCGCGCGCTTTGTCGTCTTCGTTTTTACCACGTACGTAGGCTACCGTAATTATTCTTTCGCTTCGAGAGCCTGCTGTCCCTCGTGCGGCCTCGAGGGGTGGGACCATTGTGGATTAGCTTGCTACAGTCTATCTCACTCACTATAAAGATTTAGCTTTCGATGGCCGAGCACCAAATATCGTACTACCTATCCTCACATTTGTACTGCCCGTTCTGATGGCTTCTTGGAAATCGTTGGACATGCCCATACTCAGCTCCACAGTCTTGGTATCCAGAGCTCTGCTGGCGCAGTATCGCTCTCTCACATCCAGAAGACACTGGAAGTCAGGGTTCTCGTTTCCCGTCGGCGCCAAACTTCTCGCCAGAGCACCAATCGTCATGAAACCACGAAATTCCAAACTGGAACATTCTTCCACAATGTATTCGGCCACTGATATGGCATCTCGCTCTGGTTCTAGGCCCTTTTTCTGCGGCTCACCGCTAGTGTTCACCTAAAAAACAGTAAACAAAACCGTTGTGACGTGCCGAATTCCGCATGACGATTGCCGGACTCCCAAGTTTACATACACTACTGGCCTCGGATGTACGTACACACACTGTACGTGTACATACATGCATACCTGCACCATCACGGCCAACTTGCCACCTGTTGGATGATGTTTGGCCCAGCTGACATTCAGGCTTTGCGCCAACTTCTCAGAATCCACAGTTTCCACGCAGGATAACTGGGGAACAGCTGAGCAGAGCTTGTGCACTTTATTGCTCTGCACGTTGCCGATAAAATGCCACTGAATATCTGGGCAAAATTGCGTGATTTCTGGCGAGTTCGCTTTCTCCACAAGCTCCTGAACGTAGTTTTCGCCAAAGGGTCGCTGTCCCACTTCGTAACACGCTCTGATCAGAGATATCGGCTTGATCTTACTCACGGCTACAATTCTCGGCGGCGCAGAATCAGCGAAGCTGGAAGCATCGTGAAGCTTACGCACTGTCTCTCCAACAAGTAACATATTCTCCTGCACAGCTTTAGGACTAATTTCATCTGATGCTGAGGAATTCTCTTCAGTTTCGAGTGGCATTCTGATAACGCAGTGGTTGCTAAAACAGCGAATCCACTTTGTAGCGACAAGAGCAGAATCGTAGGACAGCAGAACTCGTAAAACGTACATTCCAATCAAGGAAAAGGTCAAACGACGGATAGATAAACCAAGCTGGGGCTAGGGGACTGCTAAAACTACATCAAGGAAGTGAAGATTCCAGCATACACGTCACAATCATGAAATGACAACGCATAACAAGGGAAAACATGAGCCGACGTGCAAAATGGGGTCGGATAAAACGAATTTTAGAACAGAAAAGTCATCATAGATCAGAATTCTTCACTATCTGCAGGCTCTTTCCTCTTTTCCAGTCTGCAACTGCTCGTTCTGCATTGTCTGCGCGCCAATCCAATGGGATCGTGATCGAATGATCCAAATCCAAATCCGACCGACCCCGTTGGAATTCCCTGGGTGCTGGCTGCACCCGTTGGAATTGCCTGGGTGCTGGGTGCTAGGTGCTGGGTGCTGCGTAGACTGCTCAATACGGGCACCTACTGTGACGGACCGGCCACTTCAATATAGAGTCGAACCTTACTGAGCGCTAGGGGACATGGACTACTGAATAGGTGCGGCATAGACTACTGAATAAGTACGGCATAGAGCACTGGCTTAGGCTTAGGCTAAGGCTTAGGCTGAGGCTTAGGCTGAGGCTTAGGCTGAGGCTTAGGCTGAGGCCTACACCTCTTCATCCAACCCTAAGCCTAAGCCTCAGCCTAAGCCTAAGCCTCAACCTAAGCCTCAGCCTCAGCCTAAGCCTAAGCCCGTTTTAAGCAGTCTACGCAGCACCCAGCACCTAGTACTTATTCAGTAGTCTATGCCGCACCTATTCAGTAGTCCATGTCACCTAGCGCTCAGTAAGGTTCGACTCTATGTTGAAGTGACCGGTCCGTCACAGTAGGTGCCCGTATTAAGCAGTCTACGCAGCACCCAGCACCTAGCACCCAGCACCCAGGCAATTCCAACGGGTGTTTGAATGGTATCCAATCCAGTCCGTCTAAAAAAGATCATCATCCACGATTATGTCGCAGCTTTCTACTTCGAGGAATATCTGTCGAGGTCTTCTCCGTTCTTGTTCCGTTGCGGTTTTTACCGTTTCTTCTGCAGGAAGTGGTGATGCCAGTCGTCGAGGCAGCAGCTATTACGTGAACAAAGTGCGTACACTGGACTGGCTGAAGAACGACGATTCCGCTTTGTTGGCAGAAGCTAAACGTGGTCATTTTCTACCTTTCTTCAATAAGCAACCGTTACTTCGCAAGGATGCCCAAGGCGGACACAACGTCGCATTCATTGCACAGAAAAGTCAGTTATGTACTGTACGTACGTGCAGTACACATGTGTATACATCCGTATGTAGAGTATAACTTTTGATTCTGGGACCCATTGATTATTTTTCTCGAGAAATACGCGAGCTTGTAGAGCACTGCGGTCAAAACTTCCACGGCTCACTTTAGCTCGCCTTTCCAATAAAAAAACCGCTTGCGTCTATGTGCTCTCAGTGGCGAGATATCGCCAAATTCCTTCAGTACTGAAATCGCGTCGACATTTGGCAGACGCAAACCACGACACCCCACGACCCTGTACGCCCGATGCCCATTTTTATCGTTTTCATCACGTAGGCCTATGCATATTTCTACCACTTTTGATTTTTCGGGCGTTTGCGAGGTTTCGAATTGCCCAATGGTCGACGCCGATTTCAGTACTGAAGGAATTTGGCTTATGTCTCGCCACTGAGAGCAGATAGACGCAAGCGGTTTTTTTATTGGAAAGGCGAGCTAAAGTTAGCCGTGGAAGTTTTGACCGCAGTGCTCTACGTCGCGTATTTCTCGAGAAAAATAATCAATGGCAATCAATGGGTCCCAGAATAAAAAATTATACTTTGACCTAATTTATGCATGTACAGTTGGTACGTGCTTATCCTTGTATTTGCAATATTTATGTGCGGCGTGCGGAATCTCCGCATTCTTTCAGTGGATCAACTATATTCACCACTTGTGTTGAGAATTAATGGCAGTCGCGAACTCAAGGATCGACCGATCAAAAACGTTGAAAAACGGGTCAGTTCGTGACCACCCAGAATTCTTAGCGCAAGTTAGCGAATAGTAGCATGTGTCATTCGATAGGTCAAGTCGACCTCATTGCTATGCAAATTTGCAGCCTTGAATGAGTTGTGCGATGAGCTGGGTCTGAGTATGGGTCCGGAGAATATGGCTCTAGTGGACGTGGTTCCTTCTCAGACGGACACGAATGACTCAGATGAAGAACGGGGAGCGAGTGTTTGCGGTTAACCTCAAACCTCCGTTGTCCATGCAGGAGACGGAAGCGTCTAGTTCTGCGACTGCCGCCATTTAATCTCGCTGATGTCAGGCTCTGAATATGGAAACGTTGGATATTCGATGGGCAGTTCTGGCTTCTGGCTTGTTCACAATGCTCACCAGATATCCAAAGTAGTACTGTAGTGAAGTGAGCATAAAATGTAGTGCTCAGCACTATTTTCGGATTCAGGAAGTCTGTTGTACATGGGACAGACCAGTATGATTGTATAGCAGGAGCGATTTTGTTTTCAGGCTCAAATACTGTTGCGGTGGAACAGCGTATTTCGCTTTTGCCCAAAATGTGGTGGCGCACTGACGAAGAAAGTCTGAAAAGCTCTGGCTGTGTGCAAGCAATGTGAACGCCAATATCATCCTCCAGTATGTATTACGTATTCATACAGTACGTACGTTACGCACGAACTTGAAAATCTCGCATCATAAAGTGTGTACGTACGTACACACTGTTGTGCTTGTGTTGCAGAACTCTCCAGTGGCCATCTGTCTGATTTGAGACGTGTCCAATCAGCACTGTCTCTTGATCCGTCTTCCACGCAGTAGGAGAGGCGTGTTCACAGCAGTGGCTGGTTTCAGTGACCCGGGCGAATCACTGGAAGAGACTGCGAAGCGAAAAGCCGCTGAGGAATGGCGTTGAGATACAGCATGTCACTTACGCCGGTATCTCTCAGTGTTGGCCTTTCCCCAATGGATCTATGATGGTCGCGTTCAACGCTGTCGCCGATCGAAGCCACGAGGTAGCCTACCTACTACTCTACCATTCATATGTAACGTACGCAAGATGAATTATTGGTTCAGTCGAGCAACGCAAACGTACGATTTTTACCCAATCCACTCACACATAGGTACGGTA